>MU159953.1:6370-52011 GCA_015888305.1 Antheraea pernyi
TTGGCAGAGCTCGTGTGCACCTCGGGACACTGATCGGCAGCGGAGCTTTCGGTCGTGTTTATGCGGCACAATTGGACATGACTGGTGGAGAAACAGTTACCGTTGCCGCAAAAATGCTTACAGGTAAGCACGGTATTTCTTTCTAATATATTTCTAAATTATACAGGATTACTATTAATTATATGATTAATGAAGGCGTTACTTTGTAGATATCTAATGAATATTACTTTGCACTTCCGCTTGAAATTGGTTGGCCGCTTCCACATTACTTTATTATTAGTTCCAGATTTAAATTTTTAAGGTAGACGTTACGCAAATAAAGTCAAACGTTTTCTGTTACACTGAGACGTGACAGCGGCCAATCGATTCCAGGAAGTGCAAAGTAACGTTCATTCAAATTAATTAAGTTGTCATACGTAGTAGTACTACGTTAAATATATATTTGTAGGTGGTAGAGCCAAGCTGAAGCTATTACTGGTTTCAGCATGAATGTGTCGGCTCGCTCGGGGTAGTACCACCCTCTCACAGAAAACCGACGTGAAGTAACAGTGCTTGCATTGTTGCGTTTCGTTCGGTCAGTGGGAGCGCCGGAGGCCCAACTCCCTTCCCCCTTGCTTTCCTCCCTTCCCCAACACAGGCTGGCAACGCACTTGCGACTTCCCTGTTGTTGCAAGTGTCTATGGATGGTGGTGATCACTTAAGATCAGATGACGCACCTGTCCGTATGCCACTTATGAAAAAAAAAATTAAAGCATGTTCATATTTCTCATTCTAGCTGCATCATATAAGAGTTTAGATGCTTGCATGTTAGCATGACATCGACTATTACCAACGGATTCTGTCTGATAGATCTGTGGACGGTCTTTGTAGTTCTTGAACTGTAATGTGTAGGTATTTGTCGTGGCAAAAATAGAAATGAATGAAAACATTTACGAAACTTTTGTTCACACTCGGTAAATAAAGCTGCTACTTGATTAATTATTTAGTACGTTGGAAAGTTATAAGTAGTTTCAAGAACGCATCTTAAAGGTTCACTTAATTTATTACATTACCTCTACAATGATTATATAACATTCTCCAGGAAATGAAAGTCTGCAATAAACAGTAATGAACGTATTTCAAAATTACATTAAATCTCAACAAACAATCAAAGAGCATGTCACGGACAATACGTGTAGTGAAAATGACTTTTATAGTAGCATTACCATTACACTATGAACTTTATAGGTTAGGTAGATAATATGAGAAGGGTGTGCAGAATCTTCTCCATTTTTTCAACATAAGGACTTAATGCTTCAAGATGACTATATCCCAAATATAGTTTAAACTCTTTACAACGTCGTCGGATATAAAGGAAAACTTCCTACAACTTAGAAATTAGTTCTGTTTGGTTGGTAAATAACTCTTTGTACACGCCTTGTATAACTTTCTACGGCCATTCAAACTTTACCTCTCTATAATAATACAAGCTAGACAAAGTGGATATTGTGTAAATATAGTCTTTGTTCTGATTAATATCAACATTATACACGTATCAAGATTTTTTGAGAGATTAATACGCTACAGAGCCGTCTAGTGTCGAGATATAATAAATTGAATAATATAAAAAATCTTGTCTATGAAATAATATTCAGGTTTAATCTTATTTATAGTAGGGGGTAGTTATTGAGTGTAGAGGTGAGAAGAACCATCTCCGAGCATGGAAAAGAGTCAGTCAAAACGCGTTAAATAAGGATGGCGCTACAGTAGCAACAGGGTTCATTATTGTTCAGTTATTTCAATAAGTTTTATAAAAGTAAACACTCAAAAATCGCTAAACGTACGAACTACATTCGACAGATCGCGACATTTTATCACACTCCATGCTTTTATAGCAGTTATTTTAGGTTCGGTATATTTTCTAAATGATTTCTAAGTATCCATTTGCCTATGCTAGCGCCATTTTGGAAAGTTTTGAACTATTATTTAGTGTTTAAAGCTGGTCACTTTTTCAACGTGTCCACCATATGAGATAGTTTTCCTTACCTTACAATAGTTGGAGTTAAATTCATATATACTAACATTCATTTTATTTTGATTTGCACAGAAGATGCAAGTCAAGAAGAGATGCAAGACTTCCAAAGAGAGATCACAATGCTGAAACATGTAGGGGCGCATAAGCATGTTATCAGACTGATAGCGTGCTGTACGCAAAGGGCACCCCTTATCGCCCTCCTAGAACATGCTCCAAGAGGTGACCTGCTGTCTTTGCTCCGAGCTGCGAGGGGCAAGAGAAAGGATAAGCAAGGCTCGGACGTGACCAGAAGAGCAGACAGCGATACCAGCGGTAGACCTTCGAAAGGAGATTGTAAGTTTTTTTATTCCATTATTCATTTTTCCATCATTATGTATGTAGTTTAATTTGATATACAATTTTTTTTTATTTCAAAACTAGTTGTAAATATAACGTTAAAATTACTGTGATTTCGAATTATACCCGTAAAACTTAAGTAAAGGTATACCACCCCTTGATGGTTTTTTCGAAACGACCAAATATCGGCTCCAAAATAACGAATTCAAACTGTGAATCAACTTTATGGCTTAGCTAACAAAGTTATTGGAAGATTTTGCTACTACATATACAGAAACAGTGATGTATTCGCGAAGGATTGATTTTACGAGTAGTTAAGTTATGATACGAATTTCTTATTTTGAAGTTGATATTTATCTATTAACACAAAAATCTATACAGTGAAAGTTAGATAAACATCGATTTATTCATAAACCATCTCAAAAAAATTGACTTTGTTAATATGGTTTGGAGTTATTATGGAGAATATGGGTTTAGCGCAATTAAAAAAATATTCCTAATACTTAAATGAGTTAATCACATATTGAAAAACTTTGATACAGTTAGTCAACTATACAATAGATTCAAAATTAATATGACCAAAAAAATATTTACAAAAGTATACTTTATATAAATTGCTTACATGATCAGAAACATTTGCAAAAGTATAGTACAGAAATATTGCTTCATTATTTTGATCAGGCGCTTAATTCCTTTTTTTACTTTTTTAGCTGGGATCACGGACTTCAGCGATTCAGACCCAGCTCTATCGGAAAGTAAACTTTACGCAAATAGTGGTAGAGATCAGATGAAGGACCATTATGTCGCCGAACCAGCGCTTCATATGGACGGGAGCACCATGAGAGAATACGCACTGCAAGTCGCCTTGGGAATGAGGCATTTGGAAGAAAGAGGGATTACACATAGGTAACTATCCTAGCATACCTCTTTATTATTATTCACTACTGATCATCTTATATATTGGGGTCGTGATCACTAAACTCTATGTCTAATACTTGTCTTAGTGATACACTGAGCGGATTTAGTAAGGAATTCGGGCCGTAGAGTAATTTGTTATGAGAATTGTTACTGCCCGCGGTGGGTTATTGATACATTTAAATACAACTTACTTTTCTTTATTTTCCATTCCACATCCTTTTTTTTACGTGGCGAAATCCCTTATGGATACACCAGCCTCTCGGGGGAGAGAGTGGGTTATGTCCGACTTGCACGGACTAAAACCCCTATAGACTTCATCGTGCCGCCCAGCGGTTGGCCCAGCAGCAAAAGCGCCGCCACCAGGCCCGGTCTTGTTGGGAGACAGCCGTGTACACATCGGCCGTGTCCTGCTTCCGCCGGACCTGTGCAACGGGAAAATGCCCCCCCCCCCGACCCATTTTCCCTAGTCCGGTTACGGTGGGAGGAGGCGGTCAAATTGCCGCCTCTTCCTGCCTGTCCTCCGTTGGCGGAGACGTCCACACCCTCAGGTCCTAGACCTTAATTCAACTTACTCCTTACTCACTCAACTCCTTAACTTAACTCACCCTATCATTATGCAATTTTACAGACACTTTGTCAGCGATATAGTAAAGAACATAGGAGCATACCTTTTACCGAGAGATAGGTCAAATGCACAAACAAGAACGATGCTGTAATCAATAAAATAAAAGAACGCCAGACATCCGGCCGCAGGATACTTTAACATAACACGGATTGACAAATGAAAGTTGCATCCGTCAAAATATCTGTGTCATTGCCACCACGCATTGTGATAAACCTGTAAAAGCTCTTTCGAATCCTACAAATAACCTGACTCTTAGGTGAAAGACAACATCGTGGTATAAAAATATAATGATAAGGCATTATCTAACGTTTACCTTGCCGACTACCACTATGATCTTCTTACTCTTATCCCACCTAAGTAGGGTCGGCACAACATGTTTTCCTCTACCATTCTCCCCTATCAGATGTCGTCTGAGTTTTCACAGATTTATACACATTTTTCACACAATCTATTCATACCTTTTTTGGTTTTCCACCACTTCTATGAACATCCACCTTCATACTTAAAATTTTTCAAGTTGAAAATTTGCCGCCAATGACCTCCAGATGCAATCCGGCAGATGTACCCTAAGAACTGGTTCCTCTAAACTTAGTTTATCATAATTTTCTCCATAGAAAATTGGAAATATTTTTATATGATTTTAATCCACCTAGTTACCTAATATCAAATGAGATAGAGATGAAATTATAAAACTTGTAAATATTAATAAAAATATTTTATCTTTATTAAATGACTAGCCAACCCGTGCCCACTTCGTTGGCCGGTAATAGGCATTGTCAAGCTACAACTTTCCTCTAGAATATCTCATAATTAAGGCAGCGTTCGTAAGAAACGTTTTCGTTCGACCCTTTTTCTCCGACTCCCCAGATATTACACCCTACAACCTCACAGACTTTAACTCTTTATAATATTAGTATACATTAAAGATAATATAATTAGTTAATAGCTTCTGCCCGAGACTTCACACGCGTGGAATAGTTATTTTGAGCTAAGACGCAGCGGAAGCTCTCAAAAGGAAAAAATACCCCGATTTTAAAACATTTTTCACCTGTGCTCCGCTCCTATTAGCCTTGGCGTGATGATATATAGCCTATAACCATTCTCGATGAATGAGCTATATAACACTATTCAAATCGGACCAGTAGTTCCTGAGATTACCCCTTACAACGCCACATTGTCACAAATTTTACCTCTTTATAATATTATTATTATCATTATTATATTATTATTATTATTATATTATTATTAGTATAGACTAGCCTAAGCCCGTGAAAACGTTCACGTGAAAATGGATTAGTTTTTTCGAAGGCATTATGTATTTTATCTGAATTTAAAGAAAACTATCTTTAAGAGGGCTTTGTAACTCTGATGGCAATATTTCTGTGTGACGAAAAGTGTTGGAAGTAAGCATTGTGTCGGGTAGAGTGTTGAAAACACCGGTTCTTGTCCGATCACCGAAGTTAAGCAACGTCGGGCGTCGTTAGTACTTTCTATAGTCAGGTGAAAGTGTTAAGACCTTCCTAGGTCAATAGCGTAATCAGTTTGAGAAAAGAAAAAAAATGTTTAGTACATGAATGGGTGACTGACACAACGTGACTTTGACTTTTTGTTGTATTTTTAATTATAATAATTTCCCTGTAATCCAAATTTTCATTTTTATCGTGGGTCTTTACGATACATCATGTCTTTTTCTGTATTTGTGTCATCTTTCTAGAACCTTTTTGTAAATTATAAGTTATATCATTATTACTTAGCCCCTATAGATAAGCGTAATTATAGATATCCTCTGAAAACAAATTCGTCATAATGTTCTCAGCTCTTTCGGAGGTAAACCAGGATAAATAGTAGACAATTCAATTTTATCTCTGTGTATAGATAATTCAACCTAAAAACTAAGCCTTCCACTTCAAAACAATTGACAAAAAACATTTCAATTTCATCAAAGAGATACCTAACCCGTCAAGAGATATTATATCGTATTTCTACTTGCTGAGAGATTAAAATTACAGGATACCTTAGCATAGATGCTTCATCCTTGAGGTCTGCGCCTAGCAACGGTTGCTAGGCAGCGCTTTGAACACCGTTAATAAGAACAGAATGTAAGGTTTCCGCGGCTGAAGTATTCGAGGTGTTTTTATTGTTACAAAAGGTATTTTATTTCCTATAAAACACCCTTTAGAAGGATCTTTTTAAATTAAAATTTAGTTCTGTAAGTCATTGTAGTTTATAATATTAAGTTCTAGCTGTGTCCGCGACTCCGTTCGCGTGGAACCTTATGTAAAAATACAGTGACTTTTTTTTCTTTTTTTTTTATGTCATAGCAGGCAAACGAACAGGTGGGTCACGTGATGTTAACTGATCACAACCGTCCATAGACACTAACAACACCAGGGTAGTCGAAAGTGCGTTGCCAGCCTGTGTTTGGGGGAAAGGGAGGGAGGGAGGGGAAGAGGAGAGAGGTGGGGGAAGATGGGCCTCCGGCACTCTCACTGAAAGAACGACACGCAACAATGCAAGCACTGTTACTTCACGTTGGTTTTCTGTGAGAGGGTGGTATTACTCCGGACGAGCCGGCCCATTCATGCTGAAACTAGAGAACAGCCCACCATGGTTAGCTACCACCCTCATATTGAAAATTTGTCATCAATAATTTATTGATATATTCCGGCAGCTTCAGTTGAGAGCCAGTCCCCTCTGGGTTTGGCGTGCTTACCATCTTATACTAAAAGTATAAGACAGATTAAATTGCTTAAATAACATTTTGCTAATTTTCTTTAATATAACTTTATAATTATAAAATAAAGTATTACAGACCACATCACCATTTTCAACGGTAACATGAAAAAGATAATTAAAGGTGAAAATTCGACACCTTTTATCGGATGTTTAAATAATATCTGGAGCTTAGAAACCGCCCGGGATTGTAAAGTTCTTGGAAGCGCCCTGAATTTTCCCGGTATCCGTCCCGCTAACTTGTAGGCGGGCGGCCGGGTATCCTGAATTTATTTGTACAACGTAACGTTCAATGATCCTTGTAATTAAATCAACAGTTTGTTCGTTTATTTTTATGTTTAGATTATATTTCCTTTTATATTGTGTTATTCGATACTTTGTTTTATTTATTTATTTTCTTCTATACGAAATATAATATATGTAATGGCTCTTTATCTTTTTATTATTATACTTTACTGGCATCATAGATGACACTATTATTATTACCTACTAGCGGGCCCGGCGGACGTTATCCCGCCGTGACAATAAAAAAATCTTGAAAGTTATATACCTAAACTTACTTCCTCGTGAATCACTTTATCTACTGGTGAAAACCGCATGAAAATTCGTTCAGTAGTTTTTGAACTTATCGCGAACAGACAGACAGACAGACAGACGTGGCAGAGGACTTTGGTTTATAATATTTAGTGATTTAAGTAGTTCTATCAGCCAAAACCAATCAAAAATGAATTATACAGTTGTTACTCAAATACAACTTTGAGTATGTTAATTGAATATCTGCAGGTATGTCAACGGTTGCTTGCTTCTTTTTTTTGAAGTGACTAACACTATATTCCTGATGGGATGGGCTCCCGAATGAGCGTTGAAGGCACTAAACCGGATGACAACTAGCTCGAGGATGCCAAAATTTGATGGCTTGAACTATTTAACTGTTTCGATATAACTAACCATCGAAAACCTAGCGGCTTTTCTGTTAGTACTTGTAAATTTGTATTGTAAAATTGTAATTTTCTAAATTGTAATGTTTACAATTTCAGGGATTTGGCTGCCCGCAATATCCTTGTGGATAGCGCTGGAGTACTCAAAGTGGCAGATTTCGGTCTCTCCAGGACCGGAGTTTATGTCCATACGAGATCCTGCCCGGTGCCGCTCCGATGGTTGGCGCCCGAAGCTATTCTTCACTCTCAGTATTGCAGCAAAAGTGACGTATGGGCTTTCGCTGTGCTACTATGGGAAATTGCAACTTTAGGTAAACCTGACCATCATTTCTGCTATCTACTTTAGCCCAAAAAGAATTGCTTCAAAATGATCTATTTAAATAAAAATGAATCGCAAAATATGTTGCTAAGCGCAAAACTCGAAGACAGCTGGTCCAATTCGAGTAATTTTTTACTTGATTTATTCCTTGAACTCTCAGGAAGGTTTTTATGGAGAGAAAAATTGAAAAAGTTTCCTTTTTCTGTAATTATGAACGCAACTTCAAATTGTTATTAGCAACTTAACGCATATACACCTAATATTATACAATTATTTAAGTTTTGTTGGTATACGTAACTAAAATTATAATAAATTGTTTTGATAAAAATGTAATATAAGCATTAATAAAACGCCTGTAAAAGCTTAATAGCAAAAATGTTTCATAGCGTTTTTATGGAAATTAGTTAGGATTCATCTGTTCTGTTGATTGCAGATGAATTTATTATAGTGGTATAGCTATTGGACCACCATAAGTTTAGATCGATGAAGTCGATGTACACTGTAGTTAAGAAGTGACCCCATAAATAAAAAAGTGTGTGTGTACTTATGTACACGTGTTAGAAGTTATACTTCTTTGCCGTAACAAAATAAAAGTCTTTTCAAAAATTTTAACTTTCACCTTATTCTACGTTTGTAGAAAAACGACACTAACAATAGAAAAAGTTCACTATAGCTGGTGTCGGTTTTTCGTGACGGTGTGCGCGCGCATCGTAATAACTTTTTTATACACAGGTTAGGTTAGTACAAATTTACTCTCAACATTTTTGCCTAACGCGCCAAAAAGAAGTATAACTTCAAAAAACAGTGCGTGTATACACGCGGAAAAAGTGAAACTTCTTTGGCTTAGATGTATATATGAGTAAATAATGATTATATAAAAGTATATCATTACGTATATACTTATGCTATATACTTACACACAGACAAACATATATATCGTTTAAGGTGTAAACTTTTATGAACAAACTTTTCCTTACCATGCCATACGAAGTCTTACTTCATAAAGAAAGCTCAATAACGCCAGGCCCTTAGATTTAAGTACTACAAAGAAGATTGAGAGTGATAACTATTTTATGTATTAATTAAAAAAAAACGTTTGAATAAAGATGACGTCAATATTTTACACATTTCAGGCGGGTTCCCATACTCGGAGCTAAGTAATCACCAAGTACCAGCATTCCTGGCAGGTGGAGGACGACTGCCGAAGCCAGCACGAGCCTCGCACAGGCTTTACCAGCTGATGGTGGAATGCTGGTCCGAGAACCCAAACAACAGGCCGACTTTCGCACAAATAGTTGATAACCTAATCGCACAAAAACAGCTGTACGTAGATTTAGACTGCGTTTTCCCTCCATCAGAAGAAGATTTGAAATTTGACTTTAATACCTGGAAGATAGACGGCCTGATACAACGGTGACTTTGGAAGACTGAATTATTTAAATTAATAATTACATTGTAATATATATAGTAAATTTATAATTGTTATTATTATTTCACCAGATTCCCACATTTGTATAAGCGTATAGTATTAAAGAGATGGATGCATTTTTTTAAACCACTGCAAAGTGACGTCACTGTTCCTTCTGGTTTTATTTAATTGTATGGCTAGATAGAGTATCCTTCTTAAATTATCACCAATTGATTGATTACTCTATTTGTCGTTGCGAGGTTCAATTTAATTGAGACTAAGCAGCTGCCTAAAATTTGTTACGCTCTAGCGCAACTCGGAGATCACGTGCAGGGGAATGAGAGGTGCACTTCCTGCGAACCCGAGTAACATCACTAGATCATCAATCCATCTCCAGTCACCTTTATCATAACAGCCTGCACGCCTTCCAGCGGCTGGATATACACTGGCTGATTCTGAAAATGAATCATTGTGATTTCAATCAGTAATCCAATCGATTACTCAGACCCTGCCCTGCCACCCCTTTTGGTTACTGGTCTTACCCTAGCTGCTATCGAAACGCGACATCCCTAAACATATCACTATGGCGGATGTTACATCTATGATCGAGTATACCCAACACCATGTTCACCTTTCAGCTTGTCATATTAGCATGACACGCTAACTTGACGTCTAACACGTCAATGCAGCAGTTTGAATGTTTAATAACCCTTCAACTTTAGAGCCTCGTCGTCGTTAAGAGTGATTAGTTCATTAAGGCAATTGTATCATCCCGAAGGGCAATCTTATGTGATCTATATATAAGCTATCTGATAGTATTTCAATCTTGCAGTCATAAACTTAACGAAGCTGTAATGATTAGATTTGGGTTAGCGTCTCTAGGCATCCCGTCAATTGCCGTAAGTTCAAAACTAATGAGAAAGCCGGAGCTCTTAGTGTTTCTAAAAATGAATCACTGTGATTTCAATCATCAATCCAATCGATTACTCATACCCTGCCACCCCTCTTGGTTACTGGTCTTACGCTAGCTACTACCGAAACGCGACATCCCTAAACATATCACTAAGGCGGATGTTACATCTATGAGCGAGTATACCCAACACCATGTTTAACTTTCAGCTTGTCATATTAGCATGACATGCTAACTTGACGTCTAACACGTCAATGCAGCAGTTTGAATGTTTAATAACCCTTCAACTTTAGAGCCTCGTCGTCGTTAAGAGTGATTAGTTCATTAAGGCAATTGTATCATCCCGAAGGGCAATCTTATGTGATCTATATATAAGCTATCTGATAGTATTTCAATCTTGCAGTCATAAACTTAACGAAGCTGTAATGATTAGATTTGGGTTAGCGTCTCTAGGCATCCCGTCAATTGCCGTAAGTTCAAAACTAATGAGAAAGCCGGAGCTCTTAGTCAAGGAAAATATCGTGATAAATTTTGTAAGCTGTACGTACGTCTGGATTTCAATCTATGTCGTAAGAATATATCACTAAGGCGGATGTTACATCTATGAGCGAGTATACCCAACACCATGTTTAACTTTCAGCTTGTCATATTAGCATGACATGCTAACTTGACGTCTAACACGTCAATGCAGCAGTTTGAATGTTTAATAACCCTTCAACTTTAGAGCCTCGTGATTTGACTTTGATTAGTGATTAGTTCATTAAGGCAGCAATTGTATCTTCCCGAAGGCCAATCTTCTGCGATCTATATATAGGCTATCTGAGTCATAAACTTAACGAAGCAGTAATGATTAGATTTGGGTTAGACGTCTCTAGATATCCAGTCAATTGCCGTAAGTTCAAAACTAATGAGAAAGCCGGAGCTTTTAGTCAAGGAAAATATCGTGATAAATTTTGTAAGCTGTACGTCCGTCTGGATTTCAATCTATGTCGTAAGAATATAAGAAACTCTGCGTGCATTTGGAGTATAAGGTCCAGTTATACGAATAGATAAACCATTAAAGAAGTATACATTACATTACCTTTTGATTTGAAACATCTAATAGCACGATTAGAGGTAAAAATGTTTGTTGTTAGGGCAGATTTGTTTTAACGCCATCTGTCTGCTCATATATCGTACTATATTGTTAACCATATTTATGTAAATATTTTTATGTTTATTAACGCCATCTACATTCTCATAATTACTCCTCGAAAATTATTTTGTTTTTGGTAATTTCAAGAAGGATTTCTTTTCTACAAATTTTGCATATCGTCGATTTGTAAAACAATTAGCTTTTTTCTTTTTTTACGATGGGAAAGCCTACATAGGATACATCTCACATTGCTGGGGGACAGCGTGAGGGTTATGTCGGACTCCTACCAACTAAAAACCCCTCGGCCGCTTAGCACAAATGTGGACCAGTGTGCCCGGTGATGACTAAGAAAACTCCGCTGCCTTGGCCACGCGCTTGGGTAACCCATGGATTGAAAAACGGGGACCCACCTCTCAGGGAAAATTATCCTTCTGCACCTCACTTGGAGCGGCGGCAATAAGCCGTGCTCTATCCGCACGGGCCTTCATCTACCTGTGACAGACCACGTCCGCCACCTAAAGGTTCGTTAGGGAGGCATGGGGTGGAATAAGCCTGCACGTCTGCGACGCCCTCGGCCGGACCTTCCGCACCGTATTGCTGGGGCGTCTGGTTCTCTTTCAAAACAATTAGCTAGCGTAACGCTATATGTTGGTAATGTATCGGTGATCAAGTACTATATATGACAATTATATTAATATAAACATTTAATACAATTTTTTTCATTGAGTCATTGCAATTTTTTTTAGTATCAGCTATATTTTTTAAGTATCAGCGAACCCATAATGGCTCTCATTATCTGATATACAAAGTCACTTGCAGATATTATAAATAAAAATTTTCAAGAACTTGGAATGAGAAGTAATATAATAATATAACGGGCTAGAAATAATTTTAAGTCATGCATAGAAACCGTAGGAAATCTTGAAGTACTTAAATTACATGCTATAAACGTGCGATAACTTTTTCTCGTAAACTACACGATAAAATTTATAAAAATATTTTATATATTTTGAAAAAGAAACGAACATGTGGATTTTAAAATTCTGCCATATTGATGATATTTAATATTTGAATTATTAAATCAGTAAGTAATCGAAAACCTTTTTATCATCATTTTGAGTAACATTCACTTAAATGAAGACTTCGCAAGGTTTTAGTATACAAGAAGTGTCATGTAGGTAATGGCTTTTGTAACTTTCTACTATTGTCTGATCGAATTTAATTCGACAAATTTTGAACAAGATAGTTCTCATTCTCATTCAATTCACTACTATTCTTCGACTTCGTCTTATTTTTAGAAAAAGTTTTTCGAACTGACTACGCTATTGACCTAGCAAGGTCTTAACGGCTTCACCGGACTACTAAGGCGAGCACTTAAAGCACTCAGCCGAGGCCTTTTAGGAAAAGGCGACGACGTAAATCATTGTAACACTTTTATTATGGGAGAGAAATCTCTTACTTTCCAATAACTAAGTCCAGGATTTATCTATTTAAAAAAAAACTCTATAGATCACCACAATCTTGTCTGAAGTTAAATGATGATGTGTTCAAAGATGGGAAACACACTAAACCTAGAGAGACTGGCTCTCAATCACAGCTGCTGAAACTCTTTCATAACTCTTGACGACAGATTTTTAACTTCAGGTTGGCTAGCCAAGCTAGCTTAGAAGAAGCCCTACTATTATGCTATGGTTACATCACGATGTTTTCTTTCAGCAAAAGCTGTGTCTCATTCGCAAGGATTTAAACTTACATTACTGCTTATTTTTCTTCAGCGAAAGCTGTGTTTTATTCGCTAGGATTCAACCCTTTTTTTTTTTTTTTTAACGTGGGGAAATCCCTTATGGATACGCCACCCTCCCGGGGGAGAGGATCGTTCAAGCTAATCAACCATGTAGAGCCGCTCCCACGGTCCGCTCGGTGGAAGGTGGCCGCCGGGCTCCTACCTATAGAGGGACAGACCGGGGACACACCGGCTGCCCCCCCTCGTCCGCCGGACCTGTGCAATGAGGAAATGGCCCCCTCATCCTACATTATTGCTTATTTTCCTTCAGTGAAAGCTGCATCTCATTCGCAAGGATTTAAACATATATTACTGGTTATTTGTATAGAGTAATTTATATTACTATCTCATCGTTGGCACACATAATAACACTAATCACTTACTTCTAAATGTACTTATATCAATTAATTCTTAACTTACAGTGAATCGTATTACATATGTTTTCTCGATGTCAACGATTACGCTGGTTTTAGCGTCTAAATGGCCGAATCCAGAAAATGAACCATTACTATTTATAGCAAATCCCGTTGAATCCTATATGCCAGGACACTGGATGCCGCTGAGCGTTGTGAAAGTTATTCTAGAACGTACCACGAACAAAAAAATTAAACCAACAATAAAAGCCAAACCTATAAAGTTGTATAAAAAATCCACATTGGAAATTCCGACAACAGAATCTCCCACAACCATACCACCATCGGAAACAACGACTGAATCATCTCCGGTAACTACGGTAAAGTTAGAGACGAAGTCTGTATCAGAAACAAATTCGCCACCGACAACAGAACCTTCTACTACAGAATCGTCAACGAAACCATCAACAACATCAGCGACAGAAGCGCCAACAGAACCACCAACACCACCGCCCACAGAAGCACCGACAGAACCCACAACTGAAACGCCAACAGAACCATCAACAGAACCGTCAACAGAACCATCAACAGAACCGTCAACAGAACCATCAACAGAACCTTCAACAGAACCGTCAACAGAACCATCAACAGAACCATCAACAGAACCATCAACAGAACCGTCAACAGAACCGACAACAGAACCAACAACAGAGTCTCCAAAAACAAAACCGAAGAAGCCTAAACGTAAACAACCTGTAGATGGGCATGAGAATGCAAATATATAATTATTTTATACACTTAATTTTAAATAGCTCCTTTAGGATTATCTTATTCCGATTACGATATGTATTAATATTAATGAAAGACGATATTATTTTTACATACTTGCTGTCGATAATGCCAACTTATACTAAAACTAACTCACTCCCGCTCTCTTGGTTAGGTATTAAAAACAGCAAAGGGTCAATCGACCCCAAAATAATATAACAAAATAAGTAGCCTAGAACCATCTACGAAAAATTCCGCATCAAGTGGGTCATAGAATCTTCCAAACGACCTTTCAGTGCACACAAATATGAGTTAACTATTTTATTTTTATTTTTTTATGTCAAAAGCAGGCAAACGAACAGGTGGGTCACCTGATGTTAAATGATTACCACGGTCCATAGACACTAGCAACACCAGAGGAGGATCGAAAGATCTTTGAAAGGAGAAAGGGGAAGGGAAAGGGGGGCAGGAGGTGGACCTCCGGCACTCTCACAGACCGAACGAAACACAACAATGCAAGCACTGTTACTTCACGTCGGTGTTCTGTGAGAGGGTGGTACTACCCCGGGTGAGCTGAACTATTCGTGCTGAAACCAGTAGTAGCTACAGCGTGGCTCTACCGCCTTCTAAAACTATACTAACTAAACTATAACAAGATAGCAGTATTTTTTCTAATTCTAATTGAAGATCTATCGGCAAATACCTGCAGTCGTATTCTGGCAATTGCACTTAAGAAATGTCCTCCTTTAGATTTATCGCTCCTACATTGTCGCAATATTAGTTGAGACTATGGTCAAATGCTAAAACCTAAAAAGTAAACAAAATGGACAGTAGGAATCATTATCAGCTATCGTAATTTTTAGAGTTCTTACCTTTTTAATGCGGTGGTGGATTTAGATTTGGGCCGGCAAATTAATTGAAAGGGCTAAACTTTAAAATATGCCAAAGTAATTGAAATTTTAAACAATGTGGATTGCTTTTGCTGTGAACTACTGAAACATTTCCATTTACTTGTATTATTTTTAAAATGATCTAAATGTTGTGTTTGCTCATAAGTTTTTCGGTGTGATGTGATTTTTTTATCAGATCAATAGATAGAACTTCTACACATAATAATTTTCCAATTGGAATTAAGTAGTCCGGTGAAGCTGTTAAGACCTTGCTAGGTCAATAGCGTAGTTAGTTCGAAAAAAAAAACCAATTATACAAAATTGTTAATTTTCATAGTAGGTGCTTCAAAATATTTGACATTTCTTGATAATTTTAATGTATAACGTTAATTTAATTTTAAAAGTGCTATTTTTTATAATAGCATTTATTTCCTGAAAATTTCTTCGATTAGTTTACTAAGGGACAATTTCGTTAGAGCTGATATTTTAAAAATGAATAGTGGTCCCTCAATATAAAGTTTAAAGGAACTTTCACTAGATTACATAACTGCAAATAGTATACCACAAATTAGAAATAAATTAATATTAAAAGTAGGTTACTTAAAAAAATTATACTTAAAGAAGTATATTTAAATGTATATTCAAAGCTATATTTATGTTAATAAAAATTTCCATACAAAATAATCTAAACATTTGAAAGCTGCATATTTAATCTTGACAATTAACTCCCCACAGAGGAAAAAGGGTGACAACAAACAAATCCGACACTGTTTTAATACAATAGGATTTAAAAGTGTATTTCGCTTGTCAAATCATTTGCATTAACATTTTCTATATTCGAAACGTATTTTTTTATGAGAATACCATTTTCGTATTTTTTTTTGCTAATCTGCTTTTGTTTTTCACCTCTCCAGTAAAAACTGTTTTTTTACGAATTCATTACTTTCTTTCGTTCTAAGAATAAGAAATTATCTAATTAATAGAACTCAGAAAGCGTTTATATATCTCAATTTGTATTTTTTTTATTATACCTCACATCTTACGACGTTAGCATCGTACCCTTTACCCTAATTCCTATTACGGCATTCTAAATGAGAAAGAGTATGTCAATGAACGGATTGTTGTTACTTTTGCAAGCAAAAGCTATTGTATGGTTTTATTATCTTCGAACTGACTACGCTATTGGCCTAGCAAGATCTTAACAGCTACACCGGATTACGTATTGAATGGATATAGATAATAGTTTATACTAATATAGGTTAGATAAGCAAATAGGCGGTAATTTATTTTAAAAAAAATTGACCTTGTCTGATGAAATTGACTCATCCTCTGTGCATCCATTAAAAACGTTTGTGACATTTACGTAATATACTCGTATTCTAAATATTTTATATATTTGTTAAAAACATAAACCAGATCGAGTTTCTTGCCGGTTCTTCTCGATGACTGGGTTGTTTTCCGAACCAGTGGTAGTTTTGACGTTCATAAGTGCCTTCTTAGAGCTTAAATTGAATAAAGTGTATTTAATTTGACCAAAATACGTATCAAATATATTTGAAACAAATTCTGTCATCTGATCTCGTCGTGCGTTGGGACTGTTAGAGTGTCATTCTAACTAATAATATGTATAAATGCAAAAATGAGTTTGCTTGTTTGTTACGTTTTCAGACCTTAACTACTCAACCGATTGTCATAAAATGTTCAATACACGCTGTCAAGGATAATTAAATCTATATTAACGCAAGCGAAGTAGCGAAAGAAAGCTAGTAATTTATAAAGGTATCAACTACCAACCCATACTAAGTCGCGTGCAGCTGTTACTAACTTTTCGGTGTGTAAGGGGTGTCGAATAACATCTATGACTTGAGATAACCTCACCTGCACGTGGTGCATCCTGCTGAATAACGAACGAGGCAATGGCGAAAGCGGGGTGGTAGGGTTTTACACCCTGACTGGATCGCAACCACCATGTATATGGCGAAAAAGCCCGTCATAGTGATCCGCTTCTGCGGGTCGCTTTTTGGGATCAGCCTGTGCATATCCAGCCTTTCGCAGGCCGGCATGACAGCGGAGAAACGGCGATGGATACTGTGTCACCCGGTGGTCGCCATTGTCTTAGATTGTACTGTGCTTACCATCAGGCACAGTGCAGTCATTTTGCCGTGCTACAATAAAAAAAAAAGAATAAATCTTATACAAATAAATCCAACCGCCTCGCTGGTCTGAATGACTTTTTTCACATTATTTGAAGTATATGGTGAAGCCATAAAATATCCAATACCGATATCAATTTTATAATATTTACATTCAGTATTAAAATGTTTTGCGTAGAAAATATATATTCAATATTTATAAAGTAAGAATTTTTATAATAACATTTAATTCGTCATATGTCTATACTTACATACGTTTGTATTAGTTTTTCCATAGAAAATGATAAAATTTCATAAATAGATTGCGTATAAATAAATGCTTCGGTTAATATTTACCGTTTCAAGGGCTTATTGAAGTAAATAGTCGTTATGGCCATCATAGTAGAAAATTAATTCTTGTTAACATGCAACCCGTTCATTTATATAATCGTTTTCAATCAGGTGAGATAATGAATAAGTTGTTTTTCAAAGCGATGATGGCTTAAGTATTTGCACGTTTGGATTAGGAAACTGCGTCGATGAACGTAGATTCGAATCTATGCAACTGAGCTGGGCCTTTCGATGAACGAAAACTTCTTTTTTTAATACCAAGCGAACAGACGGGTGACCTGATGTTAAGTGATCACCATCCATACACGCTTGCAGCTTCAGGAGAGTCGTATTTTGGGGTCGGGGGAAAGGGGACGGGGAAGGGGGAATGGAAGTGGTTCTCCGGCGCTCTCACACACCGAACGAAACGCAACAATGCAAGCACTGTTACTTCACGTCGGTTTTCTATGAGAGAGTGTTACTACCCCGGCCGAGCCGACCCATTCACGCCGAAACCAGTAATAGCTTCAGCGTGGCTCTACATCATGATCAAATCATAGCATGATGGTAGGACTTTCTCTAAGTCTGCCTGAGTTGCTACCACCATCAAGTTGAAAACCTGTCGCCAAGCACCCGTTGATGTGTTACCGCACTTTAAAGCCAGTCACTTTAGGTTCATACTATTTAGACCGCATCGCCATTTGATATCGAATGAGATTGTGGTCAAATACTGAAACTTATAAAATATTTAACAATGTTTATTAATTTAAATTATTTTATTGATGAATAACGTACATTATTTGCAGTGGTATCAGATGTGATAATCTACTTAATAGTATTAATTACCATGACATACACAACAGGAGCGACAAGATGGCCGGATCCTAACAGAGATCCTTTATTATTCATAGCCAATCCAGTAGAAGCCGACGTGCCGGGACATTGGATGCCTTTAAGCATCATTAGGCATATACTTGAAAGGTCTACGATAAAACCCATAACAACGACTGTAAAAAGATTGCCTCTAAAGGAACATGTACATATTATGTTTACGACAACGCGTATTAGTACAACGACTTCATCAACAACACCTACGACTACGGTAAAGACTACAAGAACGTCGCCAACAACGACAACACCTACTACTACCACAACTACGCCTACTACGACAACGACAACACCAACTACTACAACAACTACAACGACAACCACAACAACTACGTCAACTACCACAACTACACCGACTACAACAACTACGCCAACCACAACAACAACGACTACGCCAACCACAACAACAACGACTACTCCAACCACAACAACTACGCCAACCACAACAACTACTCCAACAACAACAACTACGCCAACCACAACAACTACTCCAACAACAACGACTACGACAATCACCACCACAACAACAACAACTAAACCGACAACGACGACTACACCAACCACAACAACAACAACAACTACCCCGACAACGACAACTACGCCCACCACGACAACAACAACTACCCCGACAACGACGACTACGCCAACCACGACAACAACAACTACATCAACAACAACAACTACGCCAACCACGACAACAACAACTACCCCTACAACAACGACTACTCCAACCACAACAAGAACAACTACGCCAACAACTACGACCACAACGACAATATCAACAACAACTACAACAACACATAGGACGCCAAAAAGAAATAGACCATTTATCGACGCACATGAAAATTTGAACTCGTAGGTTACTGCTTCTTCGGTATATGTATTTGACTTCAATGTTAATGGTCAATAAATCAATTAAGTTATAGATTGTACATAAATATAAGATTTTGATAATAAATAAGTATTTTAAAAGGTTGTAAATAATTCCATAATTACTATTATTTGTACAGTTTAAGCGATTGGCATCCGGGTATTGGTGTCTGGTAGTTGAAGAACATCTGTACTCGACACCACTCGACTGGTTTGTAACAACCGTGTAGCGACATACTGGTCACACTGACTCGATTTTAGTTTGTTTAGATTATAGGGTCACCCTGTTGTTACCATGAGTAACCGTGCAGTCATTTTGTTGTGCTACAATAAGACTTTAAATAAGATGGGTCAGATTGCCAAAAAAAAGTCTTTTCTGTGAAAGAAACTGTTGTATACAAACAAACAAATTTTAGTTAGACGACATATGTTATTATTACATGTTCAGCGTTATAGATTCCTCTTCCTTGTTACCCGAAACACAACAATAAATAATACTTTCTTTAATTACCTACATCTACACTTAATATAATACTAGCTTCTGCCTGCGACTTCGTCCGCGTGGAATAGGACTAGCATGGACTAACGCTAACAGACAGCGGAAGCTCTCAAAATAAAAAAAGTGCGTGCGTACAAAGTATACATGTCAGAAGTGAAACTTCTTTGGCGAACTAATTTATAAGTCTTGTTAAAAATAAATCTAAATTAATAAATTAAATTATTAATAATAATTTTATAAATCTCTTTAAAAATCTGCGTTTACTGCAAATGACGTCACTTCCGTTGCATAACTGCGTGACGTTATATCTGTAAAAATTTTACCCTCATGCGCCTAAAGAAGTTTCACTTCAAAAAAACCATTTTGAAACATTCTTCATTGGTGCTCCGCTCATATTGGTCTTAACGTAGATCATAGATATATAGCCTGCCTAAATAAATGAGCTATCTAACACTGAAGGAGTTTTTCAAATCGGGCCAGTAGTTCCTGCGATCGGAGCGTTCAACCAAATTAGTTAACGATTACTACTCTGTTCTCGTACTTAACTCGAGCCGTCCTTCAAATTTCAATAACTTACGATAGAGTTGACCGATTTTAATGAAATAAAAACGAAGTTACTCCCGAATATATGCTTTATGATGTATGATATAAGGTTTTACTGTGAACCAAGTATTTTAGCAGTGATGCGTGTTCATACAAACAATTAACAAACACACACACATTTCTAAAGATGATTGAAATGTATTCTATTACTTATTTCTATAGATTATATGTATAGATAGATAGCTGAAGTATGGGTCCGATTTGAAAAATTATTTCCTAAGCCTATCATTACGCTAAGACCAATAGGAGCGGAGCACCAGTGAAGAATGTTTCAAAATCAGCGATAACGTACGTATTATTTAAAAATTTAATTATATTTTCACCTTCTACGTAAACGAAGTCGCTTGTTAAAGTTAGCGTTAGGCTAAAGTAAATATTCCACGCGGATGAAGTCGCGGGCAGAAACTAGTTTATTTATAAATAGGCAAGGATAAAACAGTTCAGTACATTTTTTGTTCTATATTTATTAACAGATTTTCTTATATAGTTTAGTTGTTTTAGTATTATCAATATAAAATTTGGGAAAGACCATATTTTTCCATACCACTGATGAATCGAAGCCTTTTATTATTAGTCTCTATTTGTCATGTTCACGCTCATTACATCCACAGTCTTATAATATGTCTAAATACTGTTATTACCATTTAGAAAAATAAAGAAATATTATATAATACATAAAAAATACTTCGTATCTGTTATTATGGTTCAATTTAGAATACTGGTAGTCATTTGTTTATATTATTTAATTTCAACAATTAACATAGATTATTAATTAAATCCAATAGTACGAGTAATCTGTGCTGTCAAAAATCAGTAAGTTAACAGTTTCGGTTATTATTTTCACTTCCTTTGTTGAGTCCGTCTGTAAAATAATGAAGAATTAAAAAAAAAGAACCATTGAGTACTCGAACGAACGAAGGGGTCCAGATTATATGGTTGTTAATAATATAGTCGGAGGTTGGAATGAAAACCGAAATGCAGTTTTCATCTCTTTTTTTAATGTGTTTACTTTATGCCGCGCCGTGTTTTTTTACCGACAAATTGCGTATAAGACACTGGTTTCAAAACTTTTTACGATTTTTTTTTATATTGTACACTTTAACACTACCCATACGAATGTGTATATGTGTATACTTCCATTTTTTTATCAAAAGTGTTTTAAGAGCAAAATAGATATGTCAATTAAAGAAAGAATTACGTGTAAGGTTTTGAGTGTGAAATTGTTAGGCGTCCATAGATTACTTCGGCTCAAAATGTCATTTACACACTTCGATCAACAATAACTAGATAAAGGGTCACGTTCAAAATCAAAGCTAAGATCTGTCCGCGTAAATATGTATTTATGTGTAGTTATTTGTTTACTAAGAAAGGGAGAAAAAAGTTTTAAAACAGTTTTAAGTTAAACCTAATTACAACCATAACACCTAGTAATAAAGTCACAAATGTTCAAAATATTATCTAATGCTTACGATAAAACGAGCAAAGTTATAAATTACTCCCCTCACAAATGAAAAGACAACATAAACAACATTTAGTGTGAATTCAACCTTAACACGTAATGAATAAAGTATGTTTTCCCGTTATTGTGCGTGACGAGGCCAAACATTTGTAACACAGGTTTAAAATCGGTAATTTTGTTAAAAATTTGATGTTATTTGTTAGTTTAAAGCTTAAAATATAATTTATTCAACATGTATTTAGCGAAAGTAAGATACTCCGGCCGTTAAATTGCTTTTTTGGGTATTATTTTTGCATCTTTTTGAGATCGACAAGCCCAAACACCGTGTGATCAATCATTATAAGAGTTGGCAGCAAGCGTTTTTCTGTGGAGAAGATTTTTATGCTATCCATCTACACTAATATTATAAAGAGGAAACGTTGTATTTGTGTATGTTTATAACGAATAAACTCAAAAACTACTAGACGGATTTCAATAATCCGGGAAATCCCTTATGGATACGCCACCCTCCCGGGGGAGAGGGTGGGTTATGTCCGAGTCGCACGGACTAAAACCCCACGGTGTACCGACAGACCGTTTTGTGGGGGCGGCAAGGGATCGAGCGAGCTAATCAACCTTGTAGAGCCGCCCACGGCGGAAGGTGACCGCCGGGCTCCTACCTATAGAGGGACAGACCGGGTACACACCGGCTGCCCCCCCTCGTCCGCCGGACCCGTGCAATGAGGAGATGGGCCCCCGGCCAATACCTGAGTGATAGGTAAATAAACTTATATTGTAAGCTGACCCGGCCACGCGTTGCTGTGGCTCAGTTATTATATCATTATATATTAATAAGAATTCATAACTGTTGTTGATATGACCAATAAACATCACTTAACGAACTAACACGCAGCGGAATCTCTCAAAAGGAAAAAGAACGATTTCGAAACGTTCTTCATTGGTGCTCGGCTCCTATTCCTCTTAGTGTGATGATATATAGTCTATAGCCTTTCTCGATAAATGAGCTCTCTAGCAATGAAAGATTTCAAATCGGACCAGTAGTTCTTGAGATTACCCCCTACAACCTCACAAACTTTACCTCTTTATAATTTTAGTATAGATCAAGCTTTTTAACAACTAATACCGGCACACGACTTGTTCTATATTTTGTTGTCAAAATTAACAATATGTCTTTAACATTTATAGGAGCTTCGGGCTCATTAATATAAGATTCTAGACAGACTAATAATAATACTCGGAATCCGTGAAATAGACTATTTATTAAAATGACCATATATAGTATTTATAGAGACGCGATCGATTTGTTTGAACGACGTTCTATTTACAATAAATACAAAAGTTGTCTGCCAAAGAGGATGACGTACTCGGTATCTACACATTGAATAAATTTGCATTTTTTTTTTACTACTTCATAAATCTCAGTTTTGGACCACAGTTTCATCTGGTGTTAAATGCTGTCGCCAGAGAACACAGCTAGATAGATGCTTGCCGACAGATTTTCAACATGATGGTAATAGCTACCCAGGCGGACTTAGATAATGCACAACGTGCCTAATATATCTGTTTGAGGTTGTACACTATTGGCTACGGGCTACAAATAGGGACAATTAAAAGTAATTAATGGTGTTCTTTTTTTCAAAATTGTCCGTATTACTATTTGAAATATTTGATGACTAAGAATATAAATATAGGCATGCCATTGTTGCCTGTAAATAGGGTCATATCTAGCTACAACGTTGAACTGTCATTTTTACAGTTTAATAACGATGTATTGATATCGACTCTATTGGTAACCTAAATAAATAAATAAAAAAAAGTTAAAAAAAATAAATAGTTTAAAAAAAACTAAAAAAAACACGCTTTCATAAAAAATCCAACTAAAAACAGAAAATAAAATTAAATAAATAAATAAATTTAATAAAATACTGATATCTGGAGGTGCTGATATTTACATGCGTCACTGTTAATACCTTTGACAGGAGTGCAAAGTTTGAATTAAATCTGATCGTTCAAAATAGGACAAAATCGAGTTCAAAGGGGTCGGTTACAATCATACATACAGGTGAAGCTAATGAAAGCGTGATAAAAAGAATAATAATTCAAAACATTTTCAGTATGAATGTGTGAAAATAAATTAATTATAAATAAGTTGTCCAGTCTTATTCGGTACTAGCTGTGCCCGCGACTCCGTCCGCGTGGTACCTAATAAAGGAAACTGTGACTAATAATCTGAATGTAATTAAGTCCACTTATGTATTTTTGTCTCGTACTTAAGTAGCGTCGTCATTAAAATAATAACTTTTGATAGACCGAAGCGATTTTAATGAAACCAAGTCTAAATGTAGTTGAAGAACATCTGTACTCGACACCACTCCACTGGTTTGTAACAACCGTGTAGCGACATACTGGTCACAGTGACTCGATTTTAGTTTGTTTAGATTATAAGGTCACCCTGTTGTTTAAATAAGATGGTTCAGACTGCCAAACAAATTATTTTCTATGAAAGAAACCGTTGTATACAAATTTAAATTGGACGACATACATTATAATTTCATGTTCAGCGTTATAAATTCCGCTTCCTTGTCACCCGAAATACAACAATAAATAATCCTTCCTTTAATTACCTACATCTACACTTAATATAAATTTCTTATTGTATGTATAGAAGATATTTACTTTTACTCTTTATATAATTTGGCATACATTGTACTGCATTACAGTACCTGTTATCATATGCATAATACAACATCACGAATTAAATGTCCTAAACCCATAGAATTATAGCAGGTTGCTTTCTGGTTACCTTACCGTTCACGTATAGGTAAATTGCCCTTTTCACACTGACCGACGAAACTATCTTGGTGAAAGCCGGCCACAGTTTCTATAACGGGTTTTTTACCATATTTATCGCGGTCCCAATCCAGTCGGCTCGGCAGATGGGCTAAGACGTCATTTAAGAGAATTCCTCCGAATACAGAACTGTAACATGTGACCCTGAAACCTGCTATATACGTGAAACATAAATGACTCTTTAGCTGACTAAAGTGGCAACGAACTAGGCAATTGTAGCACTATTGTCATCTTTCAGGAAATCCCTACCTACTATTTAATTGGGCTGCCTTAAATTAAAACAAAAAATATTGGTACTAAAAATTTAAAACGTATAGGCACGTTACATTTAGAATATCACAAATTATTTTTTTACAAAACAAAGTCCTCGGTCACTTCTGTCTATCTGTATATTCGCGATAAAATCAAAAAGTACTGAACGGATTTTCATGCGGTTTTTACCAGTAGATACTATATGTGATTAACTATGAAAGTTTAGGTATATAATTTGTCAAGGTTTTTATTATTATCAGGGCAGGACAACGTCCGCCA
Source organism: Antheraea pernyi (assembly GCA_015888305.1). Classification (NCBI taxonomy): domain Eukaryota; kingdom Metazoa; phylum Arthropoda; class Insecta; order Lepidoptera; family Saturniidae; genus Antheraea; species Antheraea pernyi. The sequence continues at coordinate 31,663 of MU159953.1, forward strand.
TGTCCGCTAGTCTTGTATAAGTTTCATTAAGATTAAGATGTAGGAGTTGTCTGGTGAAGCTGTTAAGGCTTTGCTAGGCCAATAGCGTAGTCATTTCAAGAAAAAAAAGTCATTTAGGAAATTAACTAGACGAACGAATGACAACGACTGGTTTTAATGACATTTTTTGTACTTATGGGGTTATCTAGATGATTCTTAGGTATAGTTAAACCCGTTAGATGGCGCTCTTTTCGAGGTCCGGTATTATTATTAAACTTTCCGAACAATTTTTTAGATTTATCACATTAAAACTACGTGTAACCTCAATTTTTCAGTTTCCCAGCATGTGGCAGGTGAACGTCTGTCTTCGCAATAAGCTTATACATATAGTATATACACTATACCATTGTGTCGATATGTCCGCGACTTGACTAGACTCTTATTTTCTTTACTTCTTATATTTTTTCTAATATACTTCTATATTCTTACTCTGTTTTACATAATTATTATTTTTTTAGATATAAACTCATATAACTATATTTCATTATTTAAAATATCTATATATTAATACGTGAACCCCAAACTTTGTATCCCTTTCTGAGAGAAATGCGCGAACGGATGAACGTGAAACTTGGCATAGTTAAAGTTTATATGAAGGAGAAGTGCAGAAAGCTATTTATTTTATATAAAATGCATTAGAAGTACATTAAATTAATTAAAATATGCATTACTCACACTACTGCTTCAATTTTACACAACACATACACATGTAAATAAAAAAGACATTTTGACATCTGTCAATAAAGGACTTCAAAAAAGGTTGTGAAGGAGGTTGCTATGCTCGACTGTATGTATTATTTTACTCTTACGTTCCAATTACCATTTTTCATTCTACATTCAACAATGATATTAAACCTAATAAAATTCAAACTTTAAAAAATCAATGAACTATGGTCGAATGACGACCACTGGGCGCCCACTAGTAAGTACTTAATTTGCCAGTAACAGCAGCCGACATTGTCGGCTTTCAGAGCGTCTTAGTAAAAGATAAGTAGTCGGACCATTAAAAAGTGTACAATCATGGTTTGGAAGCAAATTCTCGAAGCCATTGTTTGGTTAGCTGTAACTTTTTCACAATTTATCTCCGGTTGCGATGCAGTTGATAAGGGTGAGGTGAGTCGGGCGCCACTCGTTTTAGGGCCACAACGTCACGACGTTGGCGATTTAAGATAAAGTTTATAGGATAAATTCTTTGAGCGCAATAAGAGGAAGTTACAGGGTTTATTTTTATTATTATCAAATTCCGAGGGAAAATTTTAATTTATCACTTTATATGCAACATTGTCAAAAGTAACATTTGTGAATTTGTAATTTTTTTATTTTTTTTATATTTTATTGTGGCACGGTAAAATGACTGCACTAAACCTGATGGTAAGCACAGTACAATACAAAAACAATGGCGACCACCGAATGACACACTATCCATCGCCGGTCGCCACCATCATGCCGGCTAGCAAAAAGCTGGATATGCACAGGCTGATCCCGAAACGCGACCCGCAGAAGCGAATCACTATTACGGGCTTTTTCGCCATATACATGGTGTTTGCGACCCAATCAATCTGTAAAACCATACCACCCCGCTTTCGCCATTGCCTCGTTCGTTATTCAGCAGGGTGCACCACTTGCAGGTGAGGTTGGCTTGGGTGTCTCAAGTCTTATGGTGTTATTCGACACCCCTTACATCCCAAAATAATGTTAAAGTAATGTTAAAAAGGTATTTTAAGTGTAGGTACCTATTGTACATATACAATTGATTGATTGATATAGCTACAGTCAACCTATTTCTACAACACTGGATTCTAAAATTAGGATCAAAATCGTGTTTTATGCTGATACTACTTTTTTTTCTTCAGTGTTGTTGGTTTCGCACAGAGATAATTCGGAGTTAGCAATACAAAGGGAGAGAGAGATGATCACATTTTTATACGATTCAGTTCTCTTTCCCTTGGTGTGTTGCATGAGTTTTATATGTTGATGCTACTTACTAATATTTAGCAGACTATAGATTAATTGTATTATATTACTAAATTTATCTTATCAGATTTTTTTATTTTTTTATTTATTTCACAAAACTGGTTACAAAAGAGTTTGATTCTGTTAACACTGATACGATAAAGTTGTAATGTAACCTACTAGATGTTATACTAACGTGCACAATATAGGAGAGCTCAAACATTTAAATAAAGTTTAAATATTCAAAGAAAATATATAAAAATGAAGCTAAAAAAAAATAAAGTACATTTTTTTCCAATTGAGATTTTATTGAGGCTAAAGAACAATGAAAAATATAAAATTTAGATTGTATAGTATTTGTGGCACATTCGGTAGAGGGGCGAGTGTTGTCCAACGTTTGTCGAATACTTCGGTAGGAAGAATGTTTTGCGATTCTGCAAACGACTGTTGTTCCGTGGTACTGAGATACATATTTGTCCCAACAGAAATGAACTGTCAATGCGGTTACTTAAAATCTTAAATAGGTAAGACAAATCCAATATGGTTTTACGGGATTGCAACGTTTGTAGATTGTAATAAGCTAAAGGTGATTGATATGAGTGTAGAGAGTGGCACTTGTTATTAATGAACGTGAGATGGTATAAAAAACGTTTTTGTACTTGTTCCATTCTGGTTGAGTGCACCTGGTAGGTTGGATTCCAGACACGACTACAATATTCCAAGAGACCTCGTACCAGAGTATTATATTATATCAACAAGGATATCTTGCGATCTCTAGATATTTTCGTTTGTCTTGCAATCAATCCAGACATTTTAAAGGCTCTTTTAAAGTTTGAAATAGTGTTTTTAAATGATAAAATTTCATAAATTTATTTACACTTTTCTGCTAAAACCTAATAGAAAAACGTTAAATGTGTATGTGAACACAACAAAACAAATTAAATCCAATATTCTCGCTAGTTTCATAGCCCGATAGGAAAGCAGTCTTCTGGGAATTCTGACCGAGTAATTAAACTTTACAATGTGAATCTCAAAAATGCTTTTGTTTTTGTAATAATTTCAAACTGTGGGACTTTGTATACGACGAAATGTTGTCTAGCCGTTTTATGAGCACTCTCGAGGACATCATAACATTTTAAATATTCTTTAGAAGTGATTAACAAATGGTACATTGTTCTGTTATTATTTATGAAGCAGGTAGCGGATTATGCTATTGTTTAAAATTATGGAGCGTTAGAAACATCACAAAGTTGGCAAATTTATGGCAGTTTTTTTTTTGCTTAAGTATGTATTTTGTAATTTTTAATAACCTTGTAATGAAATAAGTTTTATTTTTAAAATACACACGAGTATAGTAGGTATTAACGTTTGAAAAAGCAAATGTCAGTGCCCCCATTATAAGTACCATCCATATCGTTGGACGTTAAAAATGGCGAAAGATCAATTTTATCTTTAATTCTTAGAACAAAAATATGAATTATTGGAATATTCTGAGAAGTACCTAATGACAGTGGCAAATAAGGTTCAAAAAGGTATAAAATAAAAACATAAAAAAAATTACGATAGTCAATCACATACCTCGGAAGTAAATAAGAATTTTTTTTTCTCGTACTGTCAACGCTATACATTAATACGTGAAGCGAAAATTTTGTACCCCTTTTTAAGCGAATTTCGCGAACGAATGAACGTAAAATTTGGCCCTATTTAAAGTTTATCTGAAGGAGAAGTGCATAAAGCATTTTTTTTAAATATAAAATGCATTAGAAATTCTTTAAATTAATTAAAATAAACATTTACACACACTACATATACACACATGTAAATGAAAAAGACGTTTACGTTCCAATTTCAATATTTCAATTTCAATATTTATCTAAATAAATACTCGAATAATATACCCCAATAGTGAGCTTAAAGGGGGACTGGATTTTAAGTATATACCATAGCTGTATATCCTTGGCGACAGATTTCATAATTAGACAAAGTCCTATCACTATATATTTATAGGATAGGTTCAAACTTAACACACTAAACGTAATGCGGATGTAGGGTTTTACAGCCCGACTGGATCGCAACGCGGGGTGGTAGGGTTTTACAGCCCGACTGGATCGCAACCACCATGTATATGGTGAAAAAGCGGGTTGCGTTTCGGGATCAGCCTGTGCATATCCAGCTTTTCGCAGGCCGGCATGACAGCGGCGACCGGCGATGGATACTGTGTTACTCGGTGGTCGCGATGTAAGATTTTGTGTCACTGTATCGCGCGAGAACCATCAGGCACAGTACAGTCATTTTGCCGTGCTACAATATATATAAAAAAAGTGTCACTGGCTGTCAAGTGCAGATCCCCGAACACACATATAAGTGCTTAGCTACAGATTTTCAATTTGAAAGTGGTAGCTAGCGTTGCTGACTTAGAAAAAGTCCTACCACCATACTACCTTGTGGTACATTGTGGTAGGTGGTAGAGCCACGCTGATGCTATTACTGGTTTCAGGATGAATGGGTCGGCTCGCTCGGGGTAGTACCACCTTCTCACAGAAAACCGACGTGAAGTAACAATGCTTGCATTGCTGCGTTTCGTTCGGTCAGTGAGAGCACCGAAGGCCCACCTCTCTTCCCCTTCTCCTCTCCTCTTCGGCTTCCCTTCCTCCCCCTCTAACACAGGCTGACAACGCACTTGCGTCTCCCCTGGTGTTGCAAGTGTCTATGGACGGTAGTGATCACTTAACACCAGGTGACCCACCTGTCCGTTTGCCTCCTGTGACATTAAAAAAAACTACCACTACGGATTTATCAAGACGTGTTCCTTGCATCGGCGCGGTATCTCGCTTTATCGAATACTAGCTTCTGTCTGCGACTTCGTCCACGTGCAATATTTACTTTGGGCTAACGCTAACATTAACTCGCGACTTCGTTTACGTAGAAGATGAAACTTATTATTATTAATTTATTTATAAGACAACACGGGTCCAGAAAAACAAACACAATTTATATACATTGGTAGTAAATTTAAAAATAAAATTAAAATTAGGTAACTATATTAATATGTGTTTTTATACAAATGAATATGAAATAGGATGAATAGATGAATGATGATGATGATCACACTATTATATTACAACAGATATCCAGTGCTCCATGAAAGGACTGTCGTACATGTCTACCATTGTTCTCATTATATTATTGGGACTAAAAATATTTTTAAATAATACGTACATTAACCCCGATTTTGAAACATTCTTCATCGGTACTTTGCTCCTATTTGTTTTAGCTTGATCATATATCGCTTTCCTCGATAAATGAGCTATTTAACACTGAAGGAATGTTTCAAAGCGGACCAGTATATCCTGAGATTAGCGCGTTAAAGCAAACTATTCAGCTTTATAATATTACTAGTCTCAGCCCGCGACTTCGTCCGCGTGGAATAGCTTTAGGCTAAAGCAGGGGAAGATCTCAAGAGGAAAGAAACCCCCGATTTTGAAACATTCTTCATTATGCTCCGATCCTATTGGTCTTAGCGTGATGATATATAAGCCTTTAACCTTCCTCGAAAATGAGCTATATAACACTGAAAGAATGTTTCAAAGCGGACCAGTATATCATGAGATTAGCGCGTTAAAGCAAACAAACTCTTCAGCTTTATAATATTACTAGTCTCAGCCCGCGACTTCGTCCGCGTGGAATAGCTTTAGGCTAAAGCAGGGGAAGATCTCAAGAGGAAAGAAACCCCCGATTTTGAAACATTCTTCATTATGCTCCGATCCTATTGGTCTTAGCGTGATGATATATAAGCCTTTAACCTTCCTCGAAAATGAGCTATATAACACTGAAAGAATGTTTCAAAGCGGACCAGTATATCATGAGATTAGCGCGTTAAAGCAAACAAACTCTTCAGCTTTATAATATTACTAGTCTCAGCCCGCGACTTCGTCCGCGTGGAATAGCTTTAGGCTAAAGCAGGGGAAGATCTCAAGAGGAAAGAAACCCCCGATTTTGAAACATTCTTCATTATGCTCCGATCCTATTGGTCTTAGCGTGATGATATATAAGCCTTTAACCTTCCTCGAAAATGAGCTATATAACACTGAAAGAATGTTTCAAAGCGGACCAGTATATCATGAGATTAGCGCGTTAAAGCAAACAAACTCTTCAGCTTTATAATATTACTAGTCTCAGCCCGCGACTTCGTCCGCGTGGAATAGCTTTAGGCTAAAGCAGGGGAAGCTCTCAAGAGGAAAAAACCCCCGATTTTGAAACATTCTTCATTGGTGCTCCGATCCTAGTGGTCTTAGCGTGATGATATATAGCCTTTAACCTTCCTCGAAAATGAGCTATAACACAGAAAGAATTTTTCAAATCGGAATAGTAGTGCCTAAAATTATCCCCTACAACGTCACAAACTCAGAAATTCACAAACTTTACCTTTTTATAATATGATTAGTATATTAGTATAAGTAGATAACATTTTATATAAATCTATATAATAATATAGATTCACGATCATTGTAGAGTCCGAATCCACGTCATCGCATTCATCATCGCTTAAAACATCTTTTTTTTTTTTTTTTTTCGAACTGACTACGCTATTGACCCAGCAAGGTCTTAACAGCTTCACCGGAATACTAAGGCGAGCGCTTAAGGCACTCAGCCGATTTTATTTTGACAACTAGCTCAAGGGTGCACGGCAGACCTCGGCTTTGGCTGTTGCCTGATACATATTAGTATCTTGTATCAGGCTTGAATAATCCATATGTCTTCAACAACGATTTAGAAATCTCCAAATTTTTTGTCTTCCGACCGTGAAATAGAATCCGGACCCAGCAATGCGGAAGAGATACTCACTGTCGTTTACAGTAACGGGTAACATAATTCCAAAACACAGTTTAACGGTTCTCATGTATTTTGTATCGGTATGTAATAAATCTGAGCAGTAAACACACAAACATGTAGGTAACCGAGAAGAAAGAGTCATTATGTGTTATTAATATGCATAGGCCTCTGAACAACGAACCCTTTGCATAGATTAAAAAAATACGGTACAGACGCTACATTCCATGCCTAAAAACGAGTGAACTTAAAGTTATGTTTTAATTAGCAAATATATATGGGCGTTATAGTCTATTTTTCAATTTTATTATCATGAAAAGTAGAATAAATTCTAAATACTAGATAACAATTATTTACAACTACATCTTCGTGTCCTTTTTTCGAAAAAGAATACACAGATTCTCAAAATGAAGGTAATCATAGTATTATATGATAAGATAAAGATTTGATATTTATTCTTTTTTTTTTTTGTAAAAATTGATAAATAATATTTTTTTTATATATTTTAAATACTATGAACTATGCAACACGACCATATATTAATTATTTAGCTTAGTAAATATCATTATATTATATGGTACATATTATCAAAATCATACAGGACTAAATGTGCCAACTATATCTTTATGAGAAGACCTAATTATAATAACAACTTATTTCCCAAAAATTAAAAAGATTTAATATTAGATACATAAGGTGTCCCCGATTGCGCCATTTCGACTGTACTAATCGCGAGACTGTATCACAAAAGATTTTTTAAAGTAATTAATTTTATACTAGAATGGTTACCTTAAAGATGTTAGGACTCATTAAATTGGCAATTGTAAATACCTTAATTAAATTATATAATATAATAAATTACCTATATTCAGGTCTGTAACTATAGCGGTAGAGTAGCCATAAGTATAGCTAATGTTAAATGATTTTACTAAATTTATAAAGCAAAAACGAACAAAGACTTTTAAGTTTCTTCCTTGGTAGCAATAAGAATGCGTTTTTGCATTTCTATAATATCTTGACATAACAATATATTATACCAGCTTGTCACACATAACTTACTTCGTTAAAATCCACGGTTAACGCACGACCAATAAAACAAACATACTTTCACATTTAGTAGGTTACACTAGATATTAAAGAATTAGCTGAATTAAAAAATAGTATCACATCTGCCTTAACTATTCAATTATTTGGACAACGGGCCTTACAGCGAACGCATTCCCGCCTCAACAAAGGCAGCGATGCCTCGGTTCAATTCTCCGCTTTTGTTTTTTTATGTACGGTTACGCGTGTACAAGTTCCGAGGCTGTGTTCGTTTTCTTTGTTTTTCAATCAAACCGTATGTTTTTATAGAAATCTTAACGAAGTAATTAGTCCAAGGAACTTTAATATTCTTGTTCATTATTTTCGTTTTACATCTGTATCGTTTCTTTTAGTGGTGGATAATATTATACCGATTATTATAACACGAATTTTAATAAGTAATTTTGTTCGTTATAATATTATAAACGATATATTTGCTATTATTAAAACCAAATAAAAGAATATCGATTTTAGATACTAATGAAAACAAATGAGGTACTGTGATTGGTTGAATATAATCACGTGTTAATTTTTAAATGAAAACAAACTACACTGAAACGCACTTCACTGGTCAAGCACTTCGTTATTGTAACTCGATTCGTAGATTTCAGCGATTATATCAAAATGCTATATTTATGCTATAGCAATGATTGGCTGTTATATTTTACAGCTATTTCGTTTATCGGTAAAATATGGTATAATTTATTCAGTAGATACAGTACGTTTTTTTGGTTATTATATGTGGATAATTGAGCATAATTTATTGCGCGCGAAATAAAGTCAAATAAGTAAAAATTCTTTAGTCTCTTGGACTAAATTAGTCACGGAATTCGGAGACTTGATTCTCACGGGATCTAGTTCAAATGTTTTGTTATTAAGTAGAGGTATTTGACGTGGCCAGATGAAGCTCGAAACTTCAAACGATTTTTTTATTTACTACTATTTAATTCTTATAACCTAATAACTGGTTTTAAGTCACCTCTACTCTACTTTATGATTACTGCTTAACTTCTATTCTTAAACTTCACAGTTTTTATTTTTAGTACCAAACGTTACATAATTAAATAACTGAAATATAGGTATAGAAATAAAGATCTTTAAAAACTAGAAACCCTATTATTTACATGATATAGTAGTACTAGGCAATACTGCGGCGCTGATTTCCAATCGATCAAGCGACATACGGACATACATTCGGTAACATTCGTATAATAATAATTTAAAAAAAAACATTAGAAGCAATAACACACATCACACTTAATCTAAATAAAAATACCTTTACCAAAACCTTTAATTAAATCAAAATATTTAAACAGACAAAAACGTTTAAGAATGATAATTCAATACAGTTTTACACAACTTAAACTGAACTTAAGGTGAGATTACTACGTAACTTTCAGATATTGTTTTTTAAAGTTTTAATAAATGTTACTAATAGTTTTTTTTCAAACCGTTTTTTTTTTAATTCGCCATACAGGCATGACGATACGTAGACTAAGAAATGCTATGTAAAGTTCTCTACCTGTGAGTAAAAGTGTCATAAAAATCGAGTTAGCTGTCTCCAAGATTAGCCGTTGAAACAATATTAGCCATAGCTAGCTTCTGTCCGCGACTTCGTCCGCGTGAAATAGTTACTTTGGGCTACCGCTAACACGCAGCGGAAGCTCTCAAAAGAAAAAAAAACTATTTTGAAACGCTCCTATTGGTCTTAGCGTGATGATAGCCTATAGACTTCCCGATAAATGAGCTATCTAACACCTAAAGAATTTTTCAAATCGGACCAGTAGTTCTCGAGATTAGCTCGTTCAACCAAACAAACTCTCTACATTTATAATATTAGTATAGTATAAATATAATAATAATAAACCGAGGTAAGATAAATAAAGAAATAAAAACATTCTGCGCGTTGGGCGGTAGAAGTTTTGAAGTTAATTTCCTAGTTGACTTTGAAGATTCACTGCCCAAAATGTATAAGGGAATATAAAAGGAGGGAATCTGTATAAGGAAATATAAAACAATTTGTCTTTAAAAAAAAAACAACAAAAGTCGAGACATTGCAAAGAACGTGCACCGCGTGGCCGCTACCTAGCGCCTGCACTGCGCCGTGCCGGTCGCTGCAAAAACTGGCGCCAGGATTATACTTGTCCTATTAAATCATTCGAATCTAAACTTTAAATATACTTAAAAGAAAGTTTATATTCATATTACAAAAAAGATTGTTCCTGAATTCTTCTTTTCCTGATAACTAGTATGGCTGATTCATTATCGATTATCGATGAAAATATTGACAAATTCTTTTGTGTCTTTATATGAAATACCTGTATTTATGTGTTCGTAATTCTTCTCCTCTTAAACGGCTTGACCGATGCTGATATCATTTTTTTGTACTTATGGGATCACCTGAGTTGTTCTTAATAATAACTGGACACTATAATAGTCATTGTTGTCCAGATGTATATATTAAAATTTGTTTTTTAATTAACAATTTTTTTTTAAACACGTATAAACTTACATATGCAGCCTCTTTTTTTATCATTTATTATCTCTTTATTATCATGGATATAGGCTTATTATTATATTATACACAATTTCACACAACGCCGTTAAATTCCATACTTCCGGAAAATTGTAATTTCAAAATTACAATTAAGGAAAAAAATACAACCTACAATTAATCCGGATAAAATACGTCGTTCCTATTAAATATCAAAAGAATGGAGTCGCGGGAACAAGCCCATAATATGTACTTAAATAAAATTCGATATCGATATATGTTTGCACGCTAAGTGCTTGACTAACCACACTATAAACTGTATCTATTCGCTATCCCTGTCGCACGCGTTCGTATTCACCTTTCATTTCATTCGCATCAGTCAAGCTTTGGCCGCTCGTGTAGGAGGGTGTGTTCGTAAAATAAGTCTCTCGAGCGCGTGTTTATTTATTTTTCATGAAAATTCACGTGCTATATTATAAACAAAAACCAAGTGCCACAATAAATGTTGAAGTGAACATTACTTGTTAACATTATAATAACTGTGATAGAGTATAATAATAGGAAAAAAAACGTTATATTTGTGTGTTATTTTTAACTATATTTATTTCGGTGGAGCCTGATGGTGGACCGGTGACGGTACCAACGTTATGTTGATTGTCTAGTGTTTATTAGTTACAATAAGTGATAATTGACGTAGTCATGGCGTTGTTTAATTTTAGCTTGTGTTTTATACTCATTCTGTATCAGCTCACGGCTGCCTATAGTGACGAGGCTTCATCTGAATCCACGGACCTCGGTGTTACTGGTAAGTTGGTGTCATCATATAATCTTGCATTCTATGTATTTACAGCTCCTAACAAATATTACATTTAAAAACACCATGTGCGCACATGTTTTGATTTAAAAACCCGTGGAATATCTATTCAATAATGTAGTTTGTTTTAAAAGGATTTAGTTTTATTTAGACATGGATGCAGGTTTTTTTTTTTTTTTTTTTTTTTCCAACTGACGTTTAAGTCCACTCTCGCGTCTCTGTAATACAAAAATTTTGGTTGGTACCGACTTCCAGTACATCTCTAGGTAGCACACATATTCATATGTTTTATTTTTGATAAACTATTTATTTTCCGCTTTTTAGTGCCTTATGGGTTTTTGATTGATATTGAAGTCGGTTAATACTTTTTTTTGAAAATTTACTTTATTTTTCCATTTTTAGTGTACATAAATATATTTTACTAGCAGTGCCCGCGAACTCCGTTCCGCCTTAAGTATATTAAAATATGCGCATTTTTGCGGTATGGTATCTATCGGTATGGTATGCGATATGGTTTCAATTGGTTGTACAATAAGTAACGTTTGGTACGAACGCAACCTTTTCAGTAATCCGCGATAGTTTCTACCACCAACTCGGCTACCATCGCTTCACATATAATACACCTTAAGTGATGTAATTACAATGCTTGCGTCATGTTGCAACACAGCAACGAACATAAGCACAATAGGCTCCTAAGAATTGAAGAGTTTTTTTTATAATATTGGTGGCAAACGAACATGCGGGTCACCTGATGGTAAGTGATCACGACTGCCCATGGACAATTGCGACACGAGAGGAAACGCAGATGCGTTGCCGGCCCTTAAGAAAGGAGTAGGCTCGTTTCTTGGAAGTTTTCTTACTTTGTCACGGATCGCATAATCAGAACCTAACCAAACTCTCATGAAACTACCCTTGAAGTACATCCTTTTCAATAAAAAATGAATCATCGAAATCGGTTAGCGTAATATTGAGTTATTCGTCTATTTGTCGTGTACATACTTAATGCAAATTTAAAACTTATACGGTTTTGCACTGGATGCCGTTGTCGGAACTGTACCAAATTAAAATGGGACCACACTGGAAGTACCAGCTTTCAAATAAAAAAAGAATAATCAAAATCGGTTTACCCAGTCCAAAGTTATGAGGTAACAAACATAAAAAAAAAAACAGACGAATTGATAACCTCCTCCTTTTTTTGAAGTCGGTTAAAAACACCATGTGCGCACATGTTTTGATTTAAAAACTCGTGGAATATCTATTCAATAATGTAGTTTGTGTTTAAAAAGGATTTAGTTTTATTTAGACATGGATGCAGGTTGAGACGTACTTGAGGTATTGACTCACTACCAAAGCACTTCATCCTGATAAATTTTAAAATATGAATATGCGATGATATTCAGTGCATTTTTTATTAAAATCGTAAATAGTTTACCACCGCCTTTCTTTAGCGCGTTCTTACATCCGTGACTATTTGAATTAAAGAAAAATCTATTAAATTAGGAACAATATCCAATGCCCTTGAAGAACTTCGTGATAGTGGAGCTCTTACTTGCTTCGCTCGCGTTAATATGGATTGCAAGTATCCCTCAGAAATGGTACATTCTTACGGAAAAAAAGGTAAACTGAGCCCTTTTCTGTGCTCCTGAAAACATCATCATCACTAGTGGCTTCGTTTGCATTTGTTTCCTTACAGATAACGACATTACAAATTATCTCCGTGTAACTCTAACGGTTTAAGTTGACACTTATATTCATACATTGATTAATTTAAAGACTATATTAATAAATATTCTATTCTATTGTTACATCATCTTCTTACCCTTATCCCACCTAACTAGGGTCGGCACAACATGTTTTCCTTTTCCACCCTCGCCAATCCGATGTTATCTTAGTATTCATACCTTTTACACATATATCATTTTTTACACAATCCATCCATACCTTTTGCGGTCTTCCTCTACTCCTATATCCATTCCATCATCATACTGTACTACAGAGGACGAGTATGCAAAATTCCACTATAATTGGGTGAATAATTCAGGCGTGAAAGCGAAACAAAATCACACTAGCATTAAGTATAATAAAGCCTATTCACCCCACAAGAGGCCTTTCCTTAATAGGATTTTTGTAAATCGTTATTCATTAGGCCTTCATAGGTCTGTTTTTTAATAACGATTTCGCTTATGCTGCCTTCAAAGAGGTTCTAGTGATCGCTTTTTATGAAACTTCGGGACAATTTCTCATATATCTACAAAACATGAACCCTGCATTACGATGATTTCCGATATTATTGGTGTAATATGGTGCAATAAAACTGAATACTAATCGTCATTTAATGCGACAATCTTCTTATCGTTCAAGAGTTGATATAGATTATTTCTGTTCAACATTTTCTGTACATTTACTTTCACTTTATATCTAAACATACTCGGGATATAGTTAATTAATAGCTTCATTACGTTCAGTTGTTTTAAACCGGATTAATTAGGAGGAATTGAAATAGGCATTTAAGTCACCCTAATGTGATAGTAAAAATGGTCGTAAGACAAAAAATACATTATGTTTTTGATTTCTTGTTTATTCCCAATTTATTCTTAAACAATAACTAATAAATTATTTATAAACGGTCTTTCTTGTGTTAAATCTTATCATACCGTATAACAAAAATAGTTATTTATATGTCAGCTTTGAATTATGAAGTAATTCTAATTAAGTTATTAAAAAGAAACGAAAATCCGTGTTATTAGTAACAATGACCGTTGCAGATCGATACCATTGTAAAGTGCGAACAAGTGAGCATTATTCACCAACTAATAAGTGTGAAAGAGACAACACGTTGCTTACATAAAGTCACGATACAACAAAACTGATATTTATCTCACTATGATGTTATTATTAGAAACAACAAATTACCTAACAACAGAATAATTGAGAACAGTTTATAACAACAAATCTCTCAAATCATCGCTAATTATAATAAAAACACGTCATTTTAGCCATAATCATATTTTATGTTAGTCTATTCGAGTGCATAGTAAAATTAAAACATGTTCTGTTAGTGGCTATTTTATGTTCTATCGTTAAGCTCTAATTGTGCGGTAAATAAATATCCTGAGCAATTTTAAAACGACCCGTGAACAATACAGCGCGACGTTGATAACAGAGGTTAACATAAATTAGTTATTCAAACTGCCCCGGTTTCGCGGCTTAGTTAGCCCATTAAGATAATTAATGTTTCGCTGAAAATGTTTAATCTGTAGGTCTACATGTTATCTACAAATTATGTGCATGTCGTTTGATGATTAATTTTGTATAATAATTTGTAAAATTTAATAATTTTATACTAACTCCTCACACTGACTTTTTTTTTCGAACTTCCTCCGCTATTTACCTAGGCAAGTTCTTAACAGCATCACCGGACTACGCTTTGCACAGATGTGTACTAACGAAAAAAATTAAACCAAATCTCTTTATCGAGCTTCCCTTTTGAACATACGTACGGCTAAGGAGTGGAATTCACTCCCGGTGTCTGTTTTCCCTTCATCTTATAACTTGGGAGTCTTCAAGAGTAGACTGAACAGGCATCTTGTGGTAAGCGCGATACATCGACGGCCTCATCGTCACTTACCATCAGGTGAGATTGCGGCCAAGCGCGTACCTGTTAAACATAAAAAATCGCTAATCTGTTAATTCTACCCATATTCCAGAAGTTCTTCCTGTTGTATTCTGTCTCACTGGTTCTCTTTTTTATTGAAGATTTGTTAACCTATTTTTTTTACTTTTCCCAACGATTTTTAAAACATTTCTTACACATAAACCTTTTTTTTATCCTATAATTTACAAGCACAACAAAAAAAATTATATAAACATATGCAGCCATTCTAAAGTTGCACCGCTTGCATATATTCGGCAATTGTTGTTTATCTATATGTATAAATAGTTAGTCCTGCGATTTCAGTCTTCAAGAGTAGACTGAACAGGCATCTTGTGGTAAGCGCGATACATCGACGGCCTCATCGTCACTTACCATCAGGTGAGATTGCGGCCAAGCGCGTACCTGTTAAACATAAAAAATCGCTAATCTGTTAATTCTACCCATATTCCAGAAGTTCTTCCTGTTGTATTCTGTCTCACTGGTTCTCTTTTTTATTGAAGATTTGTTAACCTATTTTTTTTACTTTTCCCAACGATTTTTAAAACATTTCTTACACATAAACCTTTTTTTTTGCCTATAAATTACAAACACAACAAAAAAAATTATATAAACATATGCAGCCATTCTAAAGTTGCACCGCTTGCATATATTCGGCAATTGTTGTTTATCTATATGTATAAATAGTTAGTCCTGCGATTTCTAGAATTCATTGTTAAAATTTCGAATCACTAAATAGAGTATGCGTTGTAATAAACTCATACATTGGTTATTGTGGATCTAATGGTGTGGCAGTTTCCTCCCGACCTTCCTATTTACTCCTAATATATTATACAAGAAGGTTTTTATGTTATTCATATAACTCGTCGCTAGGTGTCACTGCGCTATAGGTTAGTTAGTTTTTTATAGGTGGTAAAGCCACGCTGAAGTTTACTGGTTTCAGTATGAATGAATCGGCTCTGCCTATAAATTACAAACACAACAAAAAAAAAATTATATAAACATATTCAGCCATTCTAAAGTGATTCGCTTGCATACATTCGGCAATTGTTGTTTATCTATATGTATAAATAGTTAGTCCTGCGATTTCTAGAATTCATTGTTAAAATTGCACTTGCGACTCCCCTGGTGTTGTTAGTGTCTATGGACGGTGGTGATCACTTGACATCAGGTGACCCATCTGTTCGTTTGCCTCACATGACAAAAAAAGGAACTTTTGTACCGTTATACTAACCTTCATGAAAATGTGTATATTTTAATAAGCAGAATTTTCATAGTATATCATTTGGTTACGAAACACCTATTTATTTCACAAATAATAACAAGAGGGTGCGAAGCCGCTGGCACAGCTAGTATACAATAGAAGTCCCCTACTGTCAACATCAATCAAACATATGAACATAAATACAAAAGTTATCGCTAATGTACTAGTAACCGATTATTATTATGTTATAAGTAAAATAATGAAGCGATTGCATCCGTGTCAAACATAGATATTAAAGTATATAGATAACATTGGCGAGAAGATTTTCATATGGAAACCTTCACGAATATATTTTATCCGATTCTATGTTAGTTAGTTGCGTATATAATCAAATTTAAACAGATAACAGTATTGCCTCACATGACAAAAAAAAGGAACTTTTGTACCGTTATACTAACCTTCATGAAAATGTGTACATTTTAATAAGCAGAATTTTCACAGTATATCGTTTTGTTAGAAAACAACTATTTATTACACAATTAATAATAAGAGGGTGCGAAGCCCCTGGCACTGCTAGTATACAATAGAAGTCGCCTACTGTCAACATCAATCAAACATATGAACATAAGTACAAAAGTTATCGCTAATGTACTTATTTACTTAGTAACCGATTATTATTATGTTATAAGTAAAATAATGAAGCGATTGCATCCGTGTCAAACATAGACATTAAAGTATATAGATAACATTGGCGAGAAGATTTTCATATGGAAACCTTCACGAATATATTTTATCCGATTCTATGTTAGTTAGTTGCGTATATAATCAAATTTAAACAGATAACAGTATTAATTAATTGTTAAACCGACATTAAATAAATACTCTTGGAAATTGAGTTTGGGTCATTTTTATGTCAGTCGTATTCGAATTTCAAATATTGCAATCAAATATGTTCATTGTACAACTAACAAAATACAACCTCCTTAGAAGTAATCATTCATATGTCCTTTACCAGTTCTCGCTTTTATACTAGCTTTTTATCATATTAATGTAGTTTTTATATGTGAAAGAAGTTTTTAAAAAGGTGTTTATTTAGTTTATTCACTACAAACAATAAACTAAATCTTTTCTCTTTAAAATAGTGTACTATAGACAAGTAACAACTATGTAATTCACACTCCCAGACCCGCCGGTTAAAGCTATGCATTACTTGTCGTTCGGTGTTTAGAATTTTACTAACTAGATGGTGTTGGTGTAGATGGTGATGGTGTAAAAACGAAATATGAACGAGACGGATTGGAGTAGATGTGTGCGTCTACCGTTGACTGTTTTGTGTTTTAGATTCTCTCACACTGCGTATATTGAAAATCTATCGCCAAGCATCGATATGTGCGTTACGGTGCCTGCACTTGAGAGGCAGTCTCTCTAGGTTTGTTCTTTTCACCATCTTGGACTACATTGTCATTTAACTCCAGGTAAGAAAGAGCTGTGCCTGGGTCCTAACATTTCAGACGCAAATTTTAGGACGATTAAATTAATAAACTTTGAAGAACAGTTGACAATTGTCTTCTGTCTACTATAGCTTTGGTTAAATGTCTTTGGCGTGAAACAAGGGCCATTTGTGACCCGGCGGCAAAGATAAAAACAGTCGGCGGGTTTACACGCTTCGGTCTGTACTGATTATACGTTAGCAATTGAAGTTGCTTATTATAAATCATATCTGATTATTCCATTGTTAATTGTTACGTATGTGTTGACTTATGCGGTACCCAATTATCAGCCATTTAAATTAACGAATGAATTAAGTTATATCACTGTTTTATATAAAATGCTATAGAATGTGTTATTTTCAACGGAATGTTAATGAGATTAGACTTTATTAATATATATTTTATAGGTTTTTATCGTCTGAACATAAATTTATTAGCTCACTCTTTTGATTGTTTATTGAATAAAAATATAGAATATTTTATTCTAATATAGATAACTACACGTTTATATATATATTTTTTATCCTATACACCTTGTGTTTAGAATAAAGAAAAGAGTATAATAAAGATTTAAAACTTTTTACAGATTATCACTGAGAGTTGTGATTATAAAAAAATATAAAAATATTCATAGTATTAAAAACGAAAACTGTTGGGCAAATAATGATTTTTTTTCTCGAACTGACTACGCTATTGACCTAGCAAGGTCTTAACAGCTTTACCGGACTGCTACAAATAATATGAATTTATGCTATTCTGTTTTATGTCTTAAGTTTCGTGACATCTCTACTTCTCGCTCTTTATTCTTTTATATTTTCTTTCAATGCTGAACTATATCGGTATTATTACAAAAAAGTTAAAAACGTATTGAACCCTGGCTTTAAAAAGGTCTCATATTAAATGCACCGCGGTCGCTGAATGTTCACCATCTTGTTCTTTTGTCTCGCTTTGGTTACGCTAGGTTAGACTTGTGAAAAAGCATAACACGAACTTGCCTTGGGCGACCGCGGTGCTTTTAGTAGGAAACTTTTTAAAACCAAGTATTTAATACCTATTTAACTTTTTTGTAATAACACGGCATATGTTCAAAATTTTAAAGCTCTAGTTCATCTGGAACATACAACATACATACAAACATACAAGAAAGCGAATTACTACAAACATAGCAAGACAAATAGGTGTTTTTTTACTTATTCACTATTCTTCTTTTTTAGTCCGTTGAAGCTGTAAAGGCCCGTCAAGCCAATAACGCGTAGTCAGTTCGAAAAAAACTATTAATTCTGACTTTTAGTGTTTTTTTTTTCTTTTAGTAGTGTACACGCACTCGATATACAATAAAATACATAGGTTTGACAACCCTAATCGCAGTTAATATTAGATCACGGTCTGGTCGAAAGATAATATCTCGCTAAGCCTAGGAGCGACTGAATCTAATCTTTACCAAAAAACATAAATTTATAATATTTACAATTAATTCAATATAACTACTAGGTGGGGTTCAACTGAAAAATTATAAAAAAACAGAGTAAAGACTGAAGTGAAACTTTAAAAAAAATACAAGGATAAGCCAACGTCACGCGGTGTTTCCAGGCGGTCACCCATCTAACTACTGACCGCGCACGACGTTGCTTAACTTTGGTGATCGGACGAGAACCGGTGTTTTCAACACTCTACCCGACACAGTGTTTACCCCCACCACTTTTCGTTACACAAAAAGGTTGCGGATCAGAATTTCAAAGGCATCCCATAAGAAGTTTTACTTAAAAAATATATACGAATATTTCAATTATCGTAGAAACATTTTGAAGATTTTTATCACTTGTTGTTGAACTTAATTCACTAACGCGTTACAAGTATTGGCACACGGTGACGTCATGAAATCAATAGATAAGCTATCAAATCAGATAGCAATTGCTGTCTGGCGCCATGTGCTTAACGCTGTATAATATGATAATCTGGAGTCAACTAACTAACAACCTATCTGAAGTAATATTTTTTTATACATTGTGGTGTTATTTTTCTGCTGTGTATTCTATAAAGTTTGCATTTTTTCTTGTAATTTTGGTATTCAGTTCAAGATTCCGTCGCTGATTTGTTTCCATAGATTTTATTCAAAATATCTAGAGCATCCAAGTTGTATAACGTAATAAAAAAGCTTAACTTTGTGAGGCTGTTTATATATTTAGCAATTTTAATAAGTGAATCAATTCCAATGTTACATATAAACAAACAAAAGAAGCCTTGCTAATTACTTGTATAAATTAAAGGCCTCAATCGAGGCACAATTTATACTGTCTAGGCAATATGTATAATGACAAATTACAATTAATAACGTATTTATCACATTTAGTTTCCTCTTATTAGTCTGTGGTCTTGAGTGTGTGCTATATAGGTTAGGTTGGAGCTGCGATTTAAAAAGGTAGAAACTGATTAATCGAATAAAATACATATTGTGCAGTTTCTAGCATCGACACATTTCCACATAACCTCAAAATTGAAAACACAAAGAATTATGTCCTAAATGAATTTCAAAGAAATATTTATTGCGATCTCCGATTGTATTTGTCCATTTTATTTTACCCGAGGAGTATAATTAGTGCCTTGGTTATCAATAATTCTAGAACATATGATGTTTTTTTTTTTTTCGAACCGAGTACGCTATTGACCTATCAAGGTCTTAACAGCTTCACCGGACTACTGAGGCGAGCGTTTAAGGCACTCAGCCGATGTTATTTTGACAACTAGCGCGGCACACCTCGGCTTTGGCTGTTGCCTGATACATGCAATTCG
>MU159953.1:52122-74076 GCA_015888305.1 Antheraea pernyi
AACATTACACATATCACCTCCACACGCGTGCACGCACACACGCTTACACATGCAAGTGGAAGGGTTTTATTTTTTCCCTTATCAAACTGAAATAATTTAGAATATTATCCGATATGTCAACCTCAACCTCAACTCAACGTCATATATATTATATGTGTTTTCAAAAGCTTTATCGTTTATAGAACCTTACGAAGTAGTATGTATTTCTTATTTCTAAAGAAAAATAATTTCCTTGGACTTCTTTACGTCTTTTTAATGTAAATGCAACTAAAAATAAGAATACAACAATCAATAAGGGAGTTTTTGGCGGGATCTTGGTCTGTCATGTAGTGGATTTTATTTTTTATTCATAATCTTGTGTTATTTGACTCTATATTGTGTAAAATTGGTGGTGTTTTATGTAATATAGTTTGTTTATTGTGCATAAGTTAAGTGAATGGAAAATAATTAATTTTGTATAATAATTTGTAAAATTTAATAATTTTATACTAACTCCTCACACTGACTTTTTTTTTCGAACTTCCTCCGCTATTTACCTAGGCAAGTTCTTAACAGCATCACCGGACTACGCTTTGCACAGATGTGTACTAACGAAAAAAATTAAACCAAATCTCTTTATCGAGCTTCCCTTTTGAACATACGTACGGCTAAGGAGTGGAATTCACTCCCGGTGTCTGTTTTCCCTTCATCTTATAACTTGGGAGTCTTCAAGAGTAGACTGAACAGGCATCTTGTGGTAAGCGCGATACATCGACGGCCTCATCGTCACTTACCATCAGGTGAGATTGCGGCCAAGCGCGTACCTGTTAAACATAAAAAATCGCTAATCTGTTAATTCTACCCATATTCCAGAAGTTCTTCCTGTTGTATTCTGTCTCACTGGTTCTCTTTTTTATTGAAGATTTGTTAACGTATTTTTTTTACTTTTCCCAACGATTTTTAAAACATTTCTTACACATAAACCTTTTTTTTATCCTATAATTTACAAGCACAACAAAAAAAATTATATAAACATATGCAGCCATTCTAAAGTTGCACCGCTTGCATATATTCGGCAATTGTTGTTTATCTATATGTATAAATAGTTAGTCCTGCGATTTCTAGAATTCATTGTTAAAATTTCGAATCACTAAATAGAGTATGCGTTGTAATAAACTCATACATTGGTTATTGTGGATCTAATGGTGTGGCAGTTTCCTCCCGACCTTCCTATTTACTCCTAATATATTATACAAGAAGGTTTTTATGTTATTCATATAACTCGTCGCTAGGTGTCACTGCGCTATAGGTTAGTTAGTTTTTTATAGGTGGTAAAGCCACGCTGAAGTTTACTGGTTTCAGTATGAATGAATCGGCTCGCCCGGAGTAATACTACCACCCTCTCATAGAAAACCGACTTGAAGTAACTGTGCTCGCATTGTTGCGTTTCGTTCGGTCAGTGAGAGTGCTGGAGGCCTACCGCCCCCCCCTCCCCTTCCCTCCAAACACAGCCTGGCAACGCACTTGCGACTCCCCTGGTGTTGTTAGTGTCTATGGACGATGGTGATCACTTAACATCAGGTGACCCATCTGTTCGTTTGCCTCACATGACAAAAAAAAGGAACTTTTGTACCGTTATACTAACCTTCATGAAAATGTGTATATTTTAATAAGCAGAATTTTCATAGTATATCATTTGGTTACGAAACACCTATTTATTTCACAAATAATAACAAGAGGGTGCGAAGCCCCTGGCACTGCTAGTATACAATAGAAGTCGCCTACTGTCAACATCAATCAAACATATGAACATAAGTACAAAAGTTATCGCTAATGTACTTATTTACTTAGTAACCGATTATTATTATGTTATAAGTAAAATAATGAAGCGATTGCATCCGTGTCAAACATAGACATTAAAGTATATAGAAACGATTGTCGAGAAGATTTTCATATGGAAACCTTCACGAATATATTTTATCCGATTCTATGTTAGTTAGTTGCGTATATAATCAAATTTAAACAGATAACAGTATTAATTAATTGTTAAACCGACATTAAATAAATACTCTTGGAAATTGAGTTTGGGTCATTTTTATGTCAGTCGTATTCGAATTTCAAATATTGCAATCAAATATGTTCATTGTACAACTAACAAAATACAACCTCCTTAGAAGTAATCATTCATATGTCCTTTACCAGTTCTCGCTTTTATACTAGCTTTTTATCATATTAATGTAGTTTTTATATGTGAAAGAAGTTTTTAAAAAGGTGTTTATTTAGTTTATTCACTACAAACAATAAACTAAATCTTTTCTCTTTAAAATAGTGTACTATAGACAAGTAACAACTATGTAATTCACACTCCCAGACCCGCCGGTTAAAGCTATGCATTACTTGTCGTTCGGTGTTTAGAATTTTACTAACTAGATGGTGTTGGTGTAGATGGTGATGGTGTAAAAACGAAATATGAACGAGACGGATTGGAGTAGATGTGTGCGTCTACCGTTGACTGTTTTGTGTTTTAGATTCTCTCACACTGCGTATATTGAAAATCTATCGCCAAGCATCGATATGTGCGTTACGGTGCCTGCACTTGAGAGGCAGTCTCTCTAGGTTTGTTCTTTTCACCATCTTGGACTACATTGTCATTTAACTCCAGGTAAGAAAGAGCTGTGCCTGGGTCCTTTTTTTTTTTTCTCCATGGGTAATCCCTAACGGATATCCATCTCGCCGGGCAGCAGAGGATTGATATGCCCGAGTCGCACGGACTAAAACCCCATGGTACCTTCTTACACCTTTTGGCCGGAGGAGCAGGGACTGTCTAATCGACACTACATCTGCTCCTCCAACAGGTGTTGTCCCCTCCTAAGGGACCCAAACTGCGGCCTGAGGGGTCAAGATGGTGGACCCCTCAAGGGGAAATGGGTGTTACTCCCCCTAACGAACTGTGGGAGCATCAGCATAATGCACCTCCACCACATGGACCTGTGCAGTTTAACTGCCCGGAGCGACGGACATGTATGTGTCTGTGCCTGGGTCCTAACATTTCAGACACAAATTTTAGGACGATTAAATTTTATAAACTTTGAAGAACAGTTGACAATTGTCTTCTGTCTACTATAGCTATGGTTAAATGTCTTTGACGTGAAACAAGGGCCATTTGTGACCCGGCGGCAAAGATAAAAACAGTCGGCGGGTTTACACGCTTCGGTCTGTACTGATTATACGTTAGCAATTGAAGTTGCTTATTATAAATCATATCTGATTATTCCATTGTTAATTGTTACGTATGGAAAGTTCAATAACCTTATATGAAGCATAAATTCAATGATTATAACATATCTAAGTCGCCACTTGGTTGCACTAGATTGTATTTTATTCTTATTATTATATGTTGTATTGCGATTTGACGTGGATGAAACGTGTCATTGTATCGCTCCTTTAATCAAAGAGAGGTTGAACTCAAAATTTACTTTTTTTTTTTCGAACTGTCTACCCTATTGACCTAGCAAGGTCTTAACAGCTTCACCGGACTACTCAACATTTACGTTTTTCGAGTTATCACCAGAAAGTGAATTAACGTTGCGAGATGTATAAGTTTAATTCAACAGTAATACGATCAAAACTACGAAAATAGATGACTTTTGTTACCTTTTTCAATTAAACGTGTGAAAAACTAAATCTCCGAAGATAGATAATAAAGTGAAATAAAGTCAATATTTTAATAAAAAACTTATATATAATTTACTTTAATTTGAATTAAACGTGTGAAAAACTTAATCTGCGAATATAGTTAATAAAGTGAAATAAAGTCGATATTCTAATAAAAGAATTATATAACCTATTTACTTTAATAGAATTAAAAATGCATTGCTTAAAGTTTGTCATTTTATTTTTTAAATGTACGTAGTTTTTTGGGTAACATTGCGACTTAATTCAGTTTTATGCTAGTTGTCGTATTGCAGTATACGTAGTTGTACTACGTCTGTATTGAATTTATTTTATAGAATGTTTAATAAAAAAGGTGTTTTTTTAATGCTTATTTAAACGTCTTTATGTTACAAATGAAGCTATTTTATACAAGGCCCAAATATCAATATAATTAGAATACTTATCCCTGCTTTTGTAACTGGCTTAGAGTGCTTACATTTATTTTTAAGATAAATTTAAGTCGAAAGTGTAAACATGGTCAAACTCTAGATACTACATTTTCGCACAAAATTGATTTTTTGAGTTACTTATTTTTATTATTGGCGTGGTTTGTTGTGTAAATAAAAATGCACAGAACAACTAAACAAAGCAATGTAAAGCTCGAAACAAAAACGCATCGTATCTCGGAGACTCATTAGTAAACCGCGGGCGGAATCCTGTGACGTCACTGGCGCCCGTCTACTCGCTCCAGGCGACGCCACATGTCGCATTACGAGGGTTTTTGTAAGCCCCAGTCACGTACCATTCGAATTCGAGATATTGGGGTGAACTATGTTTTAATTTCGTCCCACGTATTTCAGCACAATTTGGTTTTGTATGTATTTTTTATCTTTGCATATCAATGAATATTAGATACATTTTAAAAAACACTTATTTTAAATTTCAACAAAATAAAAAAAACGAGTCATAAGGACTGCCGAAAGAAGTGAAAACTCAAAACAATAAAGTAAAAGTGTTCTCTTTTCAATTTTCATATTAATTATAGAGCGAATGACAATATTTACAATTCATAAAAAAACGTTAAGGACTGGCGAAATAAGTGAAAACTCAAAACAACAAAGTAAATGTGTTCTCTTTTAAATTTTCATATTAATTATAGAGCGAATGACAATATCTACAATTCAGAATTTGTTTATTGAAATTATTAACATTAAAGTGGTTTTCATATCTACTGACACTCGGAACAATAATTATATACATTTTTATAAGGTCATTCGAAAGTATGTAACTGCAAATATCAATATTACATGTATACAGTATAGCACATAGAAGCGCAATACGGCCGGTCATGCAGACGTAGCATGTCAAGACGCGAAATAACAAATTTATCTCATGCTAAAAATACCGCACAACGCGCCTTACGAAGTTGTCACTTCAATGAAAAACACTAATTTGAAGTCTTTTTGTACTTACCCAGGAAATACGTTTGTGTCTTAAATTTATCCAATGTTACTTCACCATTTCTACTTCTTCATTTTATTTTTAGCAACGAACCGCCCAGATTATTACTGCCATTGTCGATGTAATATTACGAGTATCTTGTAATAGTTTCAATATATTATATAGGAATATATAATATATTGAAACTACAGAATACTACGTGCGCTGGTGGACCGGTGGGACTCTCCGATGCTGGCTCGCTGGGTACGGCTACATGCAGTGAATTTCCACCATCACCGGAGGTTCCACTCGGACCTACCACTTAATGTTATACCTGTGTTCTGTGTTTTTATTTATAATTTATTTTCCTCTTTTATTATTATTACTAACACTAATTTTTTAAACATGTAATTGTACCCACAAATATGGAATAAGTCTGAAATAAATTATATTATTATTATATATATACAAAAGTGTCTGACGTGCACACGTGCATGTAAATTACTGTAAGATACGTGACAATTTAATGAAACATAGAAAGTCATTATGAACAAGTTCGAATAGCGTTTCCCTATAGATTTGATTATAAAACGCAGCACGATCTCTATATGTCTAGTTGTAAAAATGTTATTATTCGATAAAAATACCTAACGGAGAAGACAAGTTTGAATTGAATGTTGTCCAACAGCGTTCTGTCATTTCGGAATTTGCGAGTAACATGTATTCAATACTTGTTTTGTAACGAAAGAATTTTAACAAAAAATTTACCGACTTCTAAAAAATTGACTCTAAAAAATGCACCAGAATATTTATGTCCATAGTTAGGTAGCCAGACCTGGTTTGTCAGAAACGTATTAATATATATTTAAATCCCATTTTTAATTCCAAAATGGAATTGATTTTGATGTCGAGTTGAATTGATTGGGTAATTATTAGAAATCCAAGATCCAATGTCCAATGGTAATAAAATTAAAACGGGACTCCTTTGTAAATAACCTTTTTCTAATAAAAAAAAGAATTTTCACAAAACACAATTAAAAAAACAATACAAGCGAAATGAAAACATCCTTTTTGAATTCGGTTAACCCCTGGATTATCCAAAACCATAACGGTGTATTACAAAAAAGTTATTGCTTTAAAAAGGTTTCGAATTAAATGCACCGCGCTCGCCCGAGGCAAGTTCGCGTTATCCTTTTTCGCAAGTCTAACCTAACGTAACCAAAGCGAGACAAAAGAGCAAGATGGCGAACATTCAGCGACCGCGGTGCATTTAATTCGAAACATTTTTAAAGCAAGTATTCAATACGTATTTAACTTTTTTGTAATAACATTGTAAAGGTTTAATAAGCTCCATACAAAAAATTGGCTACATATTTAAAAACAATATCCGCCATTTTGAGATCTGCATTTTAAATAAAATTTGGAAAAGGGTTGAAAATCGGAGTATAAAAGTGGAAAAGGAATATACAATATTATGTGTCTTTGATACTATCTATACTGAAATAGTTTTACGTTACGAGTGTCTAAATTAATTATATATTTCGAAATAGCGTTACGGTATACTATCGACGGAAGACGTTGGTTCGAATCTTCACATTGAGCCGGAACACCGAGCTAAACCTAAGCATGATTTTACCTTTTCTAATGCCCGCTTGGCTAGTTACCAGCCATAAGTAGAAAATCTATCGCCAAATACCTATAGATGTACTCCAACAACTACAATTGTAAGTCAGTTCTCTATGTTTAGAGTATTTACAATCTTAGACCACATCGGGATTTAACATTACGTTAAAAGTATGAAAAAGCAAACTTAACTAATAACTTTCGAAGTGTGTTCAGATTTAAGCACCGGCCATAATAAAGAGAATGTCCCTTCTGTTCTGTAAATTTACTCGTTAGAATTTTTGGGAATGGCTGGCTTATACCCAGTCAGAATTTACCATCTGCTGTCGTTTTGTTGTTACGAAATATGTAATCAGGGGTCGAATTAGAACGTAACTTGCCATGGAATGGTTGTTTCGATGGTCTTTCGCGTTTGAATCGGATAGGGATAAGATGAGGGAATTATCTTAGCCCCTCGGTTAATTTTTAAGGACCCAGATCTCAATTTTTGTTTTATTTCATAGCAGGCACGCGAACCTGCGGGTCACCTTATGGTAAGTGATCAGCGCCGTCCATAGACACTATCAACGTCAGGGGAATCGCAAGAGCGTTGCCAGTCTGTGTTTGGGGGAAGGGAAAAGGAGAGGGAGAGAGTTGAGGGGAGGTGGGCTCCGGCGCTATCACTGACCGAACGAATCTGCGGAAAATGGCGGATCATGTTTTTAATTAAGAAAATTAACGACATCGTAAATTGTAAATATCGTGGTTTAGTTAAATAAAGTTCGTGCAAATGAAAAAATAATTTAAAAATTTCATTTTACATAAAACTTCTGATTTTACAATACATAATAATTTATTTTTCAAAGTTTGTAATAAATCAAGTGTCTTTTTAAGCTATGCTGCCAACCGTCTGCTGACCTATGCCTCACGAAGACTACATTCGTTTGTGTGGTGCTTACACCTTTATGGTTTTGGACAATGTGGGGGTTAAAAAAAGGAAGTAATGTTTTTCATGCCATATTGATATACAGTATCAAATATTATATAAACAATTATACAATACTAGCGAGCTCGGCAGACGTTGTCCCGCCCTGATTATAAAAAAAAATTGAGAAAATTATATACTAAAACCTTCCTCTATCTACTCTAATCGAATCCGTTCAGTAGTTTTTGAGTTTATTGCAAACAGACAGACAGACAGACGCGGTAGGGGACTTTGTTTTATACTATGTAATGATTTAGTATATTTTTCACGACTCAAAGAATACTGTATCGTCATAAATCGCATGTCGAAATACAATCCATCAAAATTTACGCTCATAAATGAGAGCAATACAAACAGAGGGTGGGTACCATTTAACAGTTGTCTGGCGCCAAAATTTAGGCGCCCGTGTTCTTCTTACGCTCTCAACAAGCGATACTAATCCTTATACGAAGTATTTATGATACTTTTTCGCTTGTACGTTTTCATGTCTAGAAGGGGAACTCGTCAAAGCCCTTGGGATCACTTTGTACGTCCCCAGTGATTGCGTAATGTACCCTCAAATGGCGCTTATTTTAGGCAGATGTAAGCACACCTGCGTTGTACAGGGGCCTTTCTATAATTTTCATAATAATAACCTACACACCGTATTATTGTATAGGAAACACTCGATAATCATACACGACATTCAATTCTGTTATTACATAGTTTTAATTCAAAACGGTAAACTTGTATGAGCACTCAATAAAAAATATTATGAAAATTATTGCAAATTTAAAATGTAATCTTTTCATATAAATAAACTTCTCTCTGTTATTTGTATTGGTTAATTTATAAATAGGCTGATCCGGTTTAGAGATTCTTACAGACAGATAGAGGTCTTTAACGTGGTATTATTTTGACTACAAATCCTTACGTTTGTCCGTAAGGGTTAAGCATTAATTATTACATTTAAAAGAGGTAAACCAGCTACTTTCTGTATAAAATTGAACGTAAATTTGTCATATAAATTAGGTTCTTTGATCAATTTTATCCAACGCTTAAAATTTAACCGTAACAGTTTACTGTGTATATGTAATGTAATGTAATAAAATAGAAGTATAAAATAAAACTAAAAAAATCGTTTATTTCGAGGAACAAAGGGAAAATTTCTTGTTTTCAGTTTAGTTCTTATCTTAAACCTAACCTACTTAGGTTTCTAAATTTTACATAAATACCTATAAATCATTTTATTAATATATATTATATTGGTTATCCAATAAGTTAACTTTTCAATATAGTACTAGGTTATATTACCAGAAGCTCTACTCTGGTGAAGGCCTAGTTTAGTTCTTATCTTAAAATTGTAAATATCGTGGTTTAGTTAAATAAAGTTCGTGCAAATGAAAAAATAATTTAAAAATTTCATTTTACATAAAACTTCTGATTTTACAATACATAATAATTTATTTTTCAAAGTTTGTAATAAATCAAGTGTCTTTTTAAGCTATGCTGCCAACCGTCTGCTGACCTATGCCTCACGAAGACTACATTCGTTTGTGTGGTGCTTACACCTTTATGGTTTTGGACAATGTGGGGGTTAAAAAAAGGAAGTAATGTTTTTCATGCCATATTGATATACAGTATCAAATATTATATAAACAATTATACAATACTAGCGAGCTCGGCAGACGTTGTCCCGCCCTGATTATAAAAAAAAATTGAGAAAATTATATACTAAAACCTTCCTCTATCTACTCTAATCGAATCCGTTCAGTAGTTTTTGAGTTTATTGCAAACAGACAGACAGACAGACGCGGTAGGGGACTTTGTTTTATACTATGTAATGATTTAGTATATTTTTCACGACTCAAAGAATACTGTATCGTCATAAATCGCATGTCGAAATACAATCCATCAAAATTTACGCTCATAAATGAGAGCAATACAAACAGAGGGTGGGTACCATTTAACAGTTGTCTGGCGCCAAAATTTAGGCGCCCGTGTTCTTCTTACGCTCTCAACAAGCGATACTAATCCTTATACGAAGTATTTATGATACTTTTTCGCTTGTACGTTTTCATGTCTAGAAGGGGAACTCGTCAAAGCCCTTGGGATCACTTTGTACGTCCCCAGTGATTGCGTAATGTACCCTCAAATGGCGCTTATTTTAGGCAGATGTAAGCACACCTGCGTTGTACAGGGGCCTTTCTATAATTTTCATAATAATAACCTACACACCGTATTATTGTATAGGAAACACTCGATAATCATACACGACATTCAATTCTGTTATTACATAGTTTTAATTCAAAACGGTAAACTTGTATGAGCACTCAATAAAAAATATTATGAAAATTATTGCAAATTTAAAATGTAATCTTTTCATATAAATAAACTTCTCTCTGTTATTTGTATTGGTTAATTTATAAATAGGCTGATCCGGTTTAGAGATTCTTACAGACAGATAGAGGTCTTTAACGTGGTATTATTTTGACTACAAATCCTTACGTTTGTCCGTAAGGGTTAAGCATTAATTATTACATTTAAAAGAGGTAAACCAGCTACTTTCTGTATAAAATTGAACGTAAATTTGTCATATAAATTAGGTTCTTTGATCAATTTTATCCAACGCTTAAAATTTAACCGTAACAGTTTACTGTGTATATGTAATGTAATGTAATAAAATAGAAGTATAAAATAAAACTAAAAAAATCGTTTATTTCGAGGAACAAAGGGAAAATTTCTTGTTTTCAGTTTAGTTCTTATCTTAAACCTAACCTACTTAGGTTTCTAAATTTTACATAAATACCTATAAATCATTTTATTAATATATATTATATTGGTTATCCAATAAGTTAACTTTTCAATATAGTACTAGGTTATATTACCAGAAGCTCTACTCTGGTGAAGGCCTAGTTTAGTTCTTATCTTAAACCTAACCTACTTAGGTTTCTAAATTTTACATAAATACCTATAAATCATTTTATTAATATATATTATATTGGTTATCCAATAAGTTAACTTTTCAATATAGTACTAGGTTATATTACCAGAAGCTCTACTCTGGTGAAGGCCTCCTCAAAAGATATCCAGCGTTCCTTATTCTTGGCTATTTGTATGCAGTCATGACCAAGCGCTCACCCAGAGGGCCGGTTCAAAACGTCGATTATTTGATATAACTTAAATGGAGCATATATTTAAGATATTTAAATAGACAAGTAATTAATTGGTACATCGTACTTATAACCCTATTAATGCACTCGAATACTCTTTACTGAGTTTACTAGACACGTAAGACGTGTGACCGATGCGTCACGACAGCCAAACAAAGAATCGTTTCTCGAAATTTAATGGGATCGAAACATCTTCTAAGAAATGGTGCGTGAGGCGAGCGATGCGTTGCGTTTTTTGTAGATACTTCAAAACAAGTGCCTGTTTATTAATTGTAAACATTTTCAGTAGAAACAACAACGCGTTGCAACGGAGTGACGAGTTAAATGTTTTTCTCTTAGTATTTATTTATTTTTATAAACAACACTGTGTAATTAATGGGCAATTTTATGTTAATTCTCTTTAGATTATTACTAGTTGATACGCGTTGCGTTGCTGTGTATTAAATAAACGTTTAGTTTAGTAAATGGCAAAGGGTCAATGGAATGTAAAAAATAAAACAGAATTGTTAACGAAAATTTCCGCCTCGAATGAACATAGTCCTATGCTTTAATAGTTTTAATGTCCTTGAGCGTCAAAGAAAATGTGTTTTAATTATGCACTTACCTAGATACATTTAAGAAATCAATTCCTGACTATAGGTACCTATTATAAGTAATACGATTGGAGCATTTTATTTGAACAAAAATGTCGAGAATTAATAATACGATCTATTTATTATTAATAATTATCTCTGCTACATATACAATCCGAGATCGAATGCTATGTCATCTATTATTTAAGAATCCAATTATTAACGATATCTGTTAAACTAAAACATACACGAAGTAAATTAAGCTGGAAATAGTAGCAATATATTATTAACACTAGTAACTAACTGATGTTATTTGATATACAACAATGTTAGTAGTGCATAACGAAACGACAGTTGCAACTGACTTCCGCCACTTACCGGAAACATGGCGCCAACGGCGCCTGCGCCGACAATCCGCGGTTTTCAGCCATTCACATCGTTACCGCGAGCTGTGCCGGACGTCACGCACCACTGCCCGTGCGATAATTGAACTACACGCTTAACAAAATATAAAATTTACATATTATTTGTATGAATAAAATTGCTTTGTTTATGCTTTTTAATAATTTCAAATAGATGTTATATTTGTTTCGCGATTATAATAATTCGGGAACATTTAAACTCATTCTTACATTTGTTTTAATACACTGACGATAAACAGTTCGATGCCCAGGAAATCAAACCCTACGATCATTCGTCTCGGGTTTTCCTAGAGTCTATAAAAATAAATCACATTCGACATTTGTATTAGCATCAAGTCGTCGCCTGTCGGGACCTTGCAAATAGAGTATTAATCCAACATATCACGGCGTTGCATTGCACTTGTTAAGCAGGTCATATGTATGCGTAGAGTGACTTGGCCACTCGCTTTACGAAGGTGACTGTTGTACTTTGATATCGAACTACAGTGGTTTGCTTGCACACAAAATACGAGTCTTTTTTAATTATTTTATGGTCGGTTATTCTATAGAATGTCTAGAACATTTTGCCAAAGTACGAAGGAACTTTTTTCCGCATTTTCTTAAAGAATCCAAATGTGCAGTTAACACATTTTAATATTGTGAGTATACGTCACGACTAATTATAATTAGAATTTCAATTATTTATTCTGTATTAAATAAATATAGCGAATACCAATAACAACAATTCTCATGTGAACTTCTTCGGAATGTTTTTCACTGTCTACTAGCTTTTGTTCACGGATAGGCTCGTGTTAATTTATCTGTCCGTCTATACCTAATAAACAGTACATTTCTATAGATGATAGGTACTCTATGTCCTTTTCTGTACTCCTGAGAACGTGAATGCAAAATTTCATGATTGTGTAGCGAAGGCGTGAAAGCGTAACAAACAAACAAACTTACTTTCACATTTATATTTACGAGTGCTCGTCCAGTAGTCGATCTTCGACCATAAAGAAAAATAGAATGAAACTATTACTGGTTTCAGCATAAATGGGTCGGCTCGCCCAGGGTAGTACCACCCTCTCATAGAAAACCGACGTGAAGTAACAGTGCTTTCATTGTTGCGTTTCGTCCGGTCAGTGAGAGCGCCGGAGGCCCACCTCCCCTCCCCTCTCCTCTCTCCTCTCCCTCCCATAACCCTTCCCCTCAAGGGGTGGCAACGCACTTGCGACTCCTCTGGTGTTGTTAGTGTCCATGGACGGTGGTGATCACTTAATTTCAGGTGACCCATCTGTTCGTTTGCCACCTATAACATAAAAAAAATAAATGAAAAAATCAACTGAGAAACAAGACCGAGATGTTCTTAACCGTTTTCCCAGTACCTATTTATATATAGATATTTCAGTTTAATACAAAATAAAGTTAAATTGTCTTGATGTTATACATATATCTACCTAATATAAAACGTATACACACATCTATATTCACAGCACCCAAAAACTTTGGCGAGAACTGTATTTCTATTCACCTTATTTGCGATGATTTTTTTTCCACATTACCGCTAATTACCTGCCAGATAATTCACCGTAAAATTAAGCTCTTCACTGTACGACCCAAAAAGTATGGTATTTATTCATTTAAAGAACTCCAGTTTCACTTAAGAATTGATCGAAATACGAGAATATAACGTTCTAAACACAAAACGAGTTTTTATAATACATTCAGATAAGAATACTTACAGATAGCTAGGTAATTTGAAAGTAATGAGGGAACGGTAACACGGGCTTGGATTCCGTATCTAAAAGCAGCTAAGCATGACGCATTTCACAAATACTCGGGCCGGTGTTCTTCGCTTTCTCTGACGTCACAATTTTCACACCACAGATCCGCACTAATACCTACCTACCTATAACTCGCGAGTTTTATTTACATAGTAACGTTTGTATGGAATTTTCTCATTAGTTTTAACATTGTGTACCTATTTGAAACGTTGTGTTAGATTCAACAAGTCGTGATTTTACAGTACTGGCTCGTTTTAGGAAAGCGTGGTTTCGTATGTGAAAATAATCGCCGACGAATGTACGTAGGTATTATTTTGTTGTTGTAAATCTTAACAGTATTAAAAATTTACTAACACATTCTAATATCGACAGAGCACCAAAATTATAATTACGCATAAATAAGGTACATACCTAATTTTAATAAGTAACTAATGATTTGGCTGATATTTCTCAACGAAGCGGTAGGGATTAAATATGTTTAATGTTATTAAGGGATTCTTAATATTGTTTTAAGTTACATGGCTTACATAACTTTTGTGCATAAAGTTCTTGTTTCTAGACACTAAGTAGTACGTTAACTTTCGGAAAACGTTTAAGCAAATGGTGTTTACCCTTCGATCAACAATAACTAGATATCGGGTCGACGCGAAAAATACGTCCCGGTAAATAACAGCTCACTTGAAATGCGAGCTTTTATTTTGTTTAGTTTGTTTGAAACACAGCCAATGTAAGCACGTTTCACATGCCGCGGTGTATACAAAACATTCAAAAAATGCTAGGTCAAAAACGTAGTCAGTTCGAAAAAAAAATCACTGACATATGCTGTGGGATTCAAGGGATTTTTTATTATCAGGGTGGAACAATGTCCGCCCGTGCCGGCTAGTTTAACAATAAAGTTGTTGTGAAACATCTCAATTTTGGTATCTATTTCGAATTGGCATTATACTTTCAATTCAAAAAAACGTAATTAAGAGTACCGCAACTTTTACGTGGATCTAATAGTGAAAAGTATACTGGTAATGTAAAAAAATTAGAGAAAGGTAATATAAACGACAAACCAGGACGTGTTTCATGCTATTGGTCATGTTAGAACGTTGTTAGTCGTTTGTTCGCAACGATCCGTAGGTGACATTTGGATAAGGAAATTTATAGCTATTGATTGTGAATATCTTATATATTACTACGTGAAGCCTAAACTTTGTATCCGTTTTAAACGGAATTGGGCGAACTAATGAACGTGAAATTTGGCATAGTTAAAGTTTATATGGAGGAGAAGTGCAGAAAGCTATTTATTTTATATAAAATGCATTAGAAGTACATTAAATTAATTAAAATATGCATTACTCACACTACTGCTTCAATTTTACACAACATATACACACATGTAAATAAAAAAGACATTTTGACATCTGTCAATAAAGGACTTCAAAAAAGGTTGTGAAGGAGGTTGCTATGCTCGACTGTATGTATTATTTTACTCTTACGTTCCAATCAATTACCCTTTTTCATTCTACATTCTACAATGATATTATAACATAATACCCTTTGACAAAAGAACCCTAATATAATTCAAACTCAATGAACTATGGTCGAATGTCGACCTCTGGGCGCTCACTAGTTTATATAAATACAACAAAGTACAATAAGTAATATAATAATATAATCTGTAACAATAAACGAAGTAGCGTAGATTTATTGTTTTAATAAAATCATGATAGCCCTAACAAAAGCAAAACGAAGAGAACTTTACAAAAACAGATGGTTTTAGATTTCCTTGTTCATGAATGCTAATCCGCCATTGGTTATTAAAGTTTAACAGATTTGTGATTAGATTAGTAATAAAAAATATCAACAAGCCTATCGAAAACAATTATATTTCATCGAGGATAATAGGCGGTAGATTTTTATTAAAAAAATTGAATTAATTAAATACATTCCGATGTAAACAATTACAAGTGTAGGAAATAAACCAGAAAACTGGTTGATGTAGAGGTTGTGTGTAATTTATACATATATGTAACGAAACATGAATTCGCAACTAAGACAAAAACTCTTTAACAAGATACTTCGCAACAAATTAATGATTTATAATGATATTTTGCAGGTTTCAATACCAAGGTGTGTTGTACGATAATTTTCAAGATTCATTTATTTGTTACATAGTACATTGTTACATACTGTGCAGTAATTCAATAATATTATAACCAAAAAGCTGTAAATACGTCACAAGCGCCTTGACAGCGGCTTGTTAAAACTTCTGTATATTTTTATGGCTGCCCCGGCAATTCGCCCGTATCTAAGCAATATATAATTTCCATCACCTATATTGAAAATATGGCATCTTACTTCCACACTTTATCTAAGACAGTGTGGCGTTGCAATATTACTTAACGTATGTGTGTGTTATCGTACCATTTGTTTTGTCAAAATATCATAGCTTATTAGTTACTAGCGGACCCGTGCCCACTTCGTTGGGCGGTAATAGGCATTATCAAGCTACAACTTTTTTCTAGAACTCAATCATATATCTCTCATCGTTAAGGCAGCGTTCGTAAGAAACGTTTTCGTTCGACCATTTTTTCTCCGACTCCCCAGATATTACCCCCTACAACATCACAAACTTTACCTCTTTATGATATTAGTATAGATAATATAATTAGTTAATAGCTTCTGCCCGTGACATCGTACGCGTGGAATGGTTATTTTGTGCTAAGACGTAGCGGAAGCTCTGAAAAGGAAAAAATACCCCGATTTTGCAACATTCTTCATTGCTGCTCCGCTCCTCGATAAATGAGCTATATAACACTGAAAGAATTTTTCAAACGGACCAGTAGTTCCTGAGATTACCTCTTACAACGTCACAAACTCACAAACTTTACCTCTTTATAATATTAGTATAGATAATATCATTGGTAACCAAACATGAATTCGCAACTAAAAACAAAAATTCTCCAACAAGAAATTTCCCAACAAATTAATGATGTATAATGGATATTTTGCAGGTTTCAATACAAATGTATATTGCGCGATAATTTGCGAGATTCATCTGTTTGTTACATCGTCTTGAATGTTTTGACAATTAAATAAGAAATTGTGCAGTAATCTCATTGGTGTTTCATTGTGTTTTCACTGTAACATGTTTGGCTCGTTCGCACGGAAGTATGAGGTTCTTGGAAACGTTATCCGTTATAAATATTTATTGCTCACAGCCATGGGTGGTCGGCCATTATTCAATAAGAGAGTATCCGAGGTGCGCATTAGTATCTGGAGCGAATATTGCTATTAACATATAAATTTACGTGCCCACTCATGACTTGTTAGTGTCTTCAGTTATATATTATGGTTCGTCTAACATTCCGCTTGAAGATTTATCATTTTTGTATTATTTTATTATCTACGAATTCGTGATTATACAATGTTGTGTTAACAAATACTTCCAGTTTAACTAAAACAGAAGTTTATTAGATCGTTGATAATTGTTTCCCTTCTTCTACTACACAAAGTTATAATTATAAGGAATCAAACGCCTAAAAAATATTTAGTGCGGACACGGAATATTATAGGTATAATATATTAGCTTGTCTTGCAAGAGACAAGTGGTTTTTAAAACGCCATCCTACAGAAAGGCCCATTTTTAAAAGCAATAGTAACGATTTTGCTTTTAAAGGTGGCTGGTACTCGCAAAAAAAAACAACAAACAGACTATAAATATATATATATAAAATATATAGGCAAGTTAGAGATTGTACTATTATCCAAATTATTTCAATAAAAATGTCTTTACTAAAGCAAAACATAAGTTTCAAAAACGGCTATTTGAATAAATCTAATTTTTTGTTATGTTTATATTTGGCTCTTTGGATGAGGATGAATTTGTCGACCACTGGCCTAAAGAGATTTTCCAATATAGATTGTAATCAGCACTCTTCTATGTAATAACACAATCACTTGGGATGAAATGGCTCATCAAAGTGTATTATATTGTAAAATCTGTAGGTCTTGTTAATGGTTGCACACTAAATATGCATTATTTTATTAAAGGCAAATGTGTAACGGAAAAGGTATCTATGAATGTATATATAGATATTTGGATGTGAGTGAATGAGATCGTATATTTTTAATGTATTCGAAATATAGACAAAGAGAATGAGAGATAGAGAAACGTCGTAATCTATATCCCATTATTTTCTGTTGGATCTTAATATCTATCACGCACTTTTAAAAACGATTATGTGTTGTGTATTACGTTACACTAATCACGTATAATCAGCCAGTCGGTCAGGAAAACCAATAAACACTCTGAAGGCACTGTAACTATTTATCCGGGCAGAGCTTCGCCTTACAGTAACTTCCACAGAAGTGCGTGCAGATCAGTGACATCTTGCCCTTTATATGCTGAACTCGCACCAACCGGGGTGAATAATGAATAGCCGACCAATAGCGTTCGAGGTCATTAGTAACACCCCCGATAAAGTCAATAGCGCGGTATCGCAGGTCAATAGTGGTTCCCCGGGTGGCGTTGTAGTCTCGCCTCTCGGATATGTCATAGCGGTACCGGACGTAGTCATTAACAATTATTAAAATATTACAAAATAATGCCGAAAACTAACATTTACCACCTTCATAGTGTATTCATCTCATTATATTAAAAATGAATCAGAATTTATACTAAGTTTGACTTCTAACGCTTGTGAATTCTTTTCCCACTCATTTCTTTTTTTGTTATGTTTACTGATTTTAATAAATAATGTGAGAATGCATTTCGGAAAAGTTGAAAGAACTTAAACTTTGAATTAATTGTTTATAAAGCTGTGAATTAATTGTTTATAAAGCTGTAACTTATCATATAGATATGGTTATAAAGTCTACTCTTGTTTCGACTACCCGTTATAGAACACAACGGTAACTAGGTACTTTGTTAGGAACATTTCCCAAAATTATGGATACTACTGAATCAGAAAGTTTAGTCACCGAAAATCATTCTTTTGCTACTAAATACATTCCATTTTTTATCTCGCTTAAGTGCGTCAAACAAA
The DNA here is from genome assembly GCA_015888305.1 of Antheraea pernyi. Classification (NCBI taxonomy): domain Eukaryota; kingdom Metazoa; phylum Arthropoda; class Insecta; order Lepidoptera; family Saturniidae; genus Antheraea; species Antheraea pernyi. The sequence continues at coordinate 70,728 of MU159953.1, forward strand.
CAACTTTTATAAAATCAATTATAAAAACATGGTAATTGTGAGTATAGAATTTAAACATAAATAATTATTTCTTTAGGTCATGGTCACGGCTTTTAACATTCCTTTCCGCCAATTTTCTATAATATCATCATATCTTAATTATTCTGCGAGTGGGTGATGTTGATTCGCTATGAATTTCTTGTTTGGTGACTTTACACCTTTTTGGCCTATCAATTATACGCCTACATTTGTTAAGTGCTATAACTCTAATCAAATCATTCCTTTCACTTGATATGTATTGTGTTAATTTTTCGTAGAGCTTTTAAGATTTTTTAAGAGTGGTAGAGCTACGCTGAAGCTATTATTGGTTTCAGCGTGAATGGTTCGGCCCGTCTGGAGTATTACCACCCTCTCATAGAAAACCGACGTGAAGTAACATTGCTTGCATTGTTGCGTTTCGTTCGGTCAGTGAGTGCGCCGGAGGCCCACCTCCCTTCCCCTCTCCTCACCCCCATTCTCCCAAACACAGGCTGGCAACGCACTTTCGACTCCCCCGGTGTTGTTAGCATCCATGGACGGTGGTGATCACTTAACATCAGGTGACCCACAAGTTCGTTTGCCAGTTATGACATAAAAAAAAATGTTGTAATTTTTGGCGGGATCTTGGAATGTCTTGTAGAGGATTTTACATTTTATTTAGAATCTTGTGTTACTTGGCTCTATATTTTGTAATACTGGTGGTGTTTAATGTAATTTTCGGTTGTTGTGCACAAGTTAAAGGGATAAGAAATAAAACCACGGAGCATGGATTCGGACTTGCGACAAAAACTCCCTGAAAAGTTCTAACAAGGGGCCGTCGTTAATATAGTTCGGTTATTGTGCACAAGTTAAAGGGATAAGAAATAAAACCACGGAGCATGGATTCGGACTTGCGACAAAAACTCCCTGGAAAGTTCTAACAAGGGGCCATCGTCTTGTTAGTTTATTGAATTTATCACAAGAAATTGGTAATATCATTCGCTACTAGACAATGGCAGTAATAATCTATTAGAAGATTGGTTGCCGAAGTAAGATATATTTCTATTATTTAATTCTTTACATTTATATTATTTAATTATTTTGCTTAAAGTAAATAGCTATATTTTGGTTAGGTAAATGAACGTATCGTCTAAAGATTTTCCTGTTTCAATCGTAATTATAAGATGATTTAATAAGAGTATTGTTGTCATCACATTCTAAGATCTGTCGAACGAACTCAAAGAGGTCTTCCATTTATTAAATACTCCTTTGAACTTATCTGGTACTGCTTACACTTTTCTACGATTCTTCTGCACTCTTGTATGGAAATGTATTATATATTTGTAGGCAGCCTATTTTTAAGTGACATTTTCGTTTTATACGTTGTTATCAAAAGCCGCTCTATTAGGCCTTCGTATTTGTTTCACATTTGAGTTTGGGTAACCAATGTTTCAAACTTTAGTAAAGCTTAACATAAATATGCAAGTCATGGAAAGCATGAAAGTCCTTTATAAAAAAGTGATATTTACTTCTTATAATTATTTGAAAAATACAATAAAAACATATTGTTACAATATCAATAATATTCGTGTTTTTATGTCCTTCAATAATTCGTTTCATCGGAAATTTTGTTTTGGCGTGCGTCCAAACCTGAATTGTCAATTCGAGATGATATGAGAATGTTATGGACACGGCTTAGAGTACACTCGATCAATGTTGTAATAATTTTAAAGATTACAATCCGCCAGATCAATCTTGTCGACGGGTAACATGTCTGGACTTATGAAGCTAGTAGTGTCCGAGCATGTAGTTTGGTTAATGGAACATGTAGAGATGCGTATATTCCCTGTCGATCTTTTTGACCACTCTGAATATAGCCAGGCGTAATATACTCAAATAATACACTCAAATACTTTAATATAGAACAAAGTTATAATATTACTATAGGAATATAAAATTGTCATTTCATTATCGTTGTTTCAATGTAATACGTACGTTTGTAGTTTGCACAACTATATTCAGAACGGTCAAAAACTTTGATGAGGACTGTAAAGTTTTATTTAATAAGATGTTTCCTTTTCATTTTGGTATCCTGTAATATTTACAACAAATTGGTTGCCTCCCTCTTTATTGGACATTAGATAATGGTAGAGGGTCAATCGGATTAAAAAAATAAGTATCGTAGAACAATCTATGAAAAATTGAAGGAATTGAACTCGCGGCCTTAATAGTAGGCTTACTAATCCTGCGCCACGAGGCTTGTCTAACATACATGATTGTACATATGTATAGTATTTTATTTGAAGTTTTTAATCTAGATAATAAATCAATGAATATCAAAATATACATTTATAAATAGAGTGTCGTGATGGCGCTATAGCGAACTTGTTCTAAATCATTTATGAACCGCCATAATGGTAGCTCCAAACTTGTTACCAATAAAAACTGGTCTGATATTGAATCATAAATTAGATTAAAATTCCAATTATTATGTTTGGAATCGCTCGTCTCTTCAAATTATCTATAGAATTCCATCAGAAATATTTATCATGCTTTGTTAATTTTACCCATACTCTATTAGATACATACATTATATCTATAGAATTGAAAATTCCCGCGAATTTGCTTGCGTTTTTTACTCAATAATTATTTTTAACTTTTACTCAAACCTACTTAGTGTACACAATTTTATAAACAGTGATGCGATTTGTTTTAATTATACCCGGACGTAAAAAACATGGAAAAAAACTTTTATCGTCAAATTCGTGGTCACCTTTTGAATAGATGTTTATCATAAGGTACATTTACAGTAAAAACTACGGATACATCATAACATAAAAACAAAGTCCTCTGCCACGTCTGCCTGTCTGTCTGTTCGCAATAAACTCAAAAACTACTGAACGGGCTTTCATAGGGTTTTCACCAGTAGATAAAGTGATTCACGAGTAAGATTTAGATATATAATTTTTCAAGGTTTTTTTATTATCAGAGCGGAATATCGTCCGCCGAGGCCACTAGTTTTCAATAAATCTATATTATGAATATCTAAAGTAAATTTAATTTAGTATGAAATTTTAATACTAGAAAGTTTTTTATACATCGAAGAAAATTTGTTTGAATGATTTATGGATGACATTATGGGGTGTAAGGGGTGTCAAATAACATCATAAGACTTGAGACACCCAAGCCAATCTCACCTGCACGTGGTGCACCCTGTTGAATAACGAACGAGGCAATGGCGAAAGCGGGGTGGTAGGGTTTTACAGCCTGCAGGACTTGGCGGACGAGCGGTTCGGACGGTTTACCGTAGACGCCGTCCGCCCGGTCCTGCGGGAGTGGATGTCCAGGGAGT
>MU159953.1:74322-114428 GCA_015888305.1 Antheraea pernyi
CGGGGGGCCCATCTCCTCATTGCACAGGTCCGGCGGACGAGGGGGGGCAGCCGGTGTGTACCCGGTCTGTCGGCTGTCTGCCTGTCTGGCGGCTCTACAAGGTTGATTAGCTTGTTCGATCCCTTGCCGCCCCCACAAAACGGTCTGTCGGTACACCGTGGGGTTTTAGTCCGTGCGACTCGGACATAACCCACCCTCTCCCCCGGGAGGGTGGCGTATCCATAAGGGATTTCCCCACGTTAAAAAAAAAAAAAATGCTGTCAAAAAAAAAACCTGTCTATGTTACTGTATATTTTATACAGTTCGTATTAGTAATTAATTTGGTTAAGTGCGATTTAACCGTTCCACAGTTTTAGCAATTTCACCATATTCAATCAGAATTTGTCACCCACGCAAGCCTGTTTATGTGTCTGCCTGACTGTAAGTAGCGAGTGAGTAAATCAGTCGAGGCGCCAGTACGACGCGGTCTGTGTTTTACATTAATTTAATTTGCTTTTTTATTTATGATATTGAAATATTTTATAGTAATATTACCAGTGGTTCTGTTCGCTTGTTTTCTTGATGTGTTTAGTTATTGTTTGAGCGTAATGTACTAAATTAAAGTTAATTTTTATACAAAATATCGGGTACTAATAGATTTATTAGGCTTTTTTTAGGTTCCAGAAGGTTTCTTATTCGTCACCCTATAATATGTGTGACTAAGTAAATAAAATAATCAATATGTTTCTATTTTCCCTGTTTTTAAAACCGTTTTTTTTTTCGTTTAGTATTTAATGACGAGCATTGATGTTATCAAAATGAAAAAAAGAACAGAAAATGTTTGTTTTCTTTCCCATAGACGAGTTAAAAGCGTTTAAATGTATATTCGTCATACTTTTTTATCCTTACATCTAGTCTATCTACAATAATTGTACACTCTTTAGCAAAAAAAAAAGAAGAATAATATTGTAACTTAAAATTCTACGAATTATGGACGAATTTCGACCACTAGGCGACCACAACTATAAGTAATATATATATATGATATAGTATTACAAAAAGTTGTGGCTTTGTGGAAGGAATGACGTCATATGAAGTCATTGCCCTCTTTGCGAAAACTTTGAAAAGTCAATTTTTTAGTGTGTATGAATTACATTATTTATGTCATTTAAAAAAAAAAAGTCTAATCGAATTTCACGAGAAGTTTAAAATAGCCGCGAAAATAGAATACTTGATTAAGGCAACGGCGTAGACAATATTGTTGTGTCTGTGGTCTGCGTAAACACATAATACGCGCTAAATGTGGTTTTGGCTTCGAACACGGTCCATTTGTATGAACAAAGGCGTTTATCTATGACTTAGACAGTGATATCCTACTCAATAATCAATAAAACGTTTTCGACGAAAACTAAAGATAGAAATAAAAACGACGAAAAATAGAAAGAAATTTCCGACGAAAGCTCCCAGGCGGCTTGACTTTTTCCGACACTTCCAACAATTATCGTTATATTTCAACCTATTAACAAAACAAAACTTGACAAATAATAAACTTAAACCTTGCTCGTAAATCACTCTAACTATTAATGAAAACAGCATGAAAATCCGTATAGTACTTTTTAAATTTGTCGCGAACAAACAGACACTAACGCGGCGGAGGTCTTTGTTTTATAATATGTAACCTATACGAATATTATAAAGAGGTAAAATTTGGGACATTCTTATTACGTAATTTTTGGATCTATTAAACCGATTTTGAAATTTCTTTTACCAATACAATGCCACGTTATTTGTGAGTGTCATAGGCTATATACTAACCCGAAAAAATCAAATACGTCTTTGTGGTAGTCGGATTTGCAAAGTGAGTCAGAGAAAAAACGGTCGAACGAAAAGTTTTCTTAACGCTGCCTTAACGATGAGGGTTATATGATTGAGTTCTAGAGAAAAGTTGGGAGCTTGATAATGCTTTCAAAAAAGTCAGCAACAGCATATATCTAGCTTCAAGGTTTTTTTTTATTATCAGGGCGTGATAACGTCCGCCGTGCCCGCTAGTGATATATAAATGGATATTGTTGTATATAAAAATAATAAACAGAACAATCGGCTCACCGATCACACTGAGAGCTAACACAACTACATGTTATTCCATGGAGAAGGTATATTAATTTTGCACACTCACTGGTATAATTGACTGTTCGTAATTATACAGGCAAAATTCTTACTTGATTTGAGTAGCAAACAATACAAATAAATTGGTTAGCGATCTGAATATATGTCTATTCAACACTTGCACTTACAAGCTTACAGAAGCTCAAAACTTTCTAAATTCCATTTCTTTTTTCTTATATGTGCTCTATTTTTTCTTATAGCTAGATGTAAAAACTTATAAATCAACTTCGTTCATGTCTAAATATGTAATGTATATTTTTTGTTTAGCTGTATGTTTTCCTAAGAGTAAAATAAATGAATAAACCAATTATTTATCTATACAAATTAATAAAATGAAGCCTGTATTTGTAATGTGAAAATAACAGCATTTTTTACTAATTAATATGAAAGCTTTATACTTGTAACAGAAAACCAATTTTTACAATTTCTATCTTTTGTTCCGGTATATCTACGACAAAATTGAAGCGATTTTGACGCGATTTTCACTGGCAGATAGCTGATGTTATAGATGGTTACATAGGTAAGTTTTATTCAAGAAAAAAATCTTGTAAATATAATCCTTTGTAATATTCAAATGCAGACGAACCGCGGGCAAAATCTAGTTATAATATAGTAGTTATAACATGTAATAATAAAACACGAGTCGAGCCACGGGTGCAGATATCTTATATATAAAATTCTCGTGTCACAATGTTAGTAACCGTACTCCTCTGAAACGGTTTGACCGATTTTTATGAAGTTTTATATGCATATTCAGTAGGTCTGAGAATCGGCTACTATCTATATTTCATACCCCTATGTGATAAGGGTTGTCCACCCCTAACATTATTTTTTTTTTGTTATAATGAGGCATTAAAAAACACATACAACCCTAAATTTTCACCCTTCTAACACCAACCCCTATTTTTTAATAGTCATTTCAGTGATTAATAATTTTTCATCCCACTCGATAATTGATCAATTATTTTGAAAATTGTTTCACTGTTAGAAAGGTATATTAGATTACGTTTTACTTAGGTAAATATATATTATATAGTAAATGGTGCGTGGAGGTGAGGGTCAAAGGAACAACCCAGTGGATATCGGGAAGACATTTCTTGCTAATATATATATAGTATAGTTTCGAGTCACAATTAGACCTGATAAGTTACGCTACAATCGGGTTTTAAGTTTTTTAAGATTTTTAGCGTTTGGAAATAAAATTGGAACCGGTAATAATCTATTTGGTGCAGACGAAGTTGCACGGGTCAGCTAGTTTTTATATAAAATAACTAGAGATAACTTACACGTTTCAATAAATTACATCAAAGTCCATGTGGAATAATTCTGATTGGCATTTAATATGTAACTGTGTCGAACGGAAATTCATGAAATTTTAAATATATACTACGATAGGGTTGTCATTCATTTCAGTTGTTAATCTTACGGTTGAAGCGGATTTTTTATGTATCTCGTTAAATACAACAATGTCGCATATGGATAATAATTAGAGTAGATCGTTATTACAGTAATTTATAATATTACGAAACCATTTTAAAGCAAGTATTCAATACGTATTTAACTTTTTTGTAATAACACCGATAATGCATTATGACAATCTTCATATGTCTATTCGATCTTTTGGGCTTGAAGGAGAAGGAGTCTACTATGAAATCGTTCGATAATTTTGTCAAGCATGTGATGATAAATCTCAAGGCATTTAACGGTCTTCAAAATTACCACGACTCTCTGTCTTGCAAATGACTGACAAATCTTTGTGACTGTTTATATAATGCTCACGCAAAGCATCAAGAGAAAGAGAAGTGACTCGTATCAAATTGCCAACACCAGTCTCTCCCTTTATATTGCAAATTTAAATATCACTGTGCAGAACCAACAATCGGATGCGGAACAATCTCCCGGCCAGTGTGTTTCCTCCTTCTTATGACATGGGGTCCTTCAAGCGCAACGTGAAGAGATACTTACGCATGCCGGCATGACAGCGGCGATCGGCGATGGGTAGTATGTCTCTCGGTGGTCGCCATTGTCTTTGGATTGTACTGTGCTTACCATCAAGCACAGTACAGTCACATTGCCGAGCTACAATTTAAAAAAAATGAAAGAAAAACGGCATATGCTAATTTGAACTCTGAATATTTTACGTACATTCAACTTGCTTAACATAAATACACAAAGGGTTTTTCCATTTCCGCGGTGCCAACGTTGGCAATTTTCCATTATGTAGATTTATTCGGCAGATGCCACTCGGGCAAATAGACAACATGCCGTATAAGCTGCGACACGCGCATATATGCTCGGTGCATATATGGCGTCGGTCGTTCATACTTGCGCAGGCGCCGGCGCGCCTCAATACCGACCTGTATGCAAATGTTGCCAGCTTGAATTATGTCAGAATGCATTTTGCAGATATTGATTTGCAATAACGACACTTTCTCTATGTATATATCATATTTTGTTATAATTTTAGTAAATAATCATGCCAAATCTTCTCTTTACAGTACGACCATGTAATAATATCACACATCAACTGAACAATCGAACGTCTATCTGTCAACTTTATCAATAATTTTGAAGATTTCCATACTGTTTTCTGTCTCACCGACTTTTTAATTTGGACATTTTTTAACTCTAATTTTATCATGTTATTTACAATTTTCTTTCATATAATTTCCTGACAAAAATAAACACAACAAAAAAAAATCGAGGTAGTCATAAGGACTGCCGATAGAAGTGAAAACTCAAAACAATGAAATAACTGTGTTCTCTTTCGAATTCTTAAATTAATTATAGTGTGAATTACAATATTTAGATTTCATAATTTTTGTATTGAAATTATTTACATTAGTGTGGTTTTCACATCTATTAGCACACGGAACATTTATTATATACATTCTTATAAAGTTTATTAATCAATGAAAACCTATGTTGAGCTACAACATATCAATATTACATGTATACAGGTCGCTATACCACGCGTCGCTAGTATGACGCAAGCAGCACAACGGTGAAGCTGTTAAGACCTTGCTAGGTCAATAGCGTAGTCTGGACTGCTGTGGCCTCCTTCTGGGAGGAAGTCATCTCGCAGAAGGAGGTGGCGGAGAGGGCCCGCGAGGAAGTTCCGCGAAGTGGCCCTCCTCTCCGCCAAAGGAGAGCAGGAAGGAGGGGGTTGGAGGAACGCTCGCCCCCTCCCATAACCGAGCCGAACCTGAGGAGATGGGTCGGGGGACCCATCTCCTCAGGTTCGAAATGGCCAAAATGGCCCGTTGAGTTTTACTGATATTCATCGTATGATTGTGTGTTCAGAAACGCAATTTGACACGTTATCGACCCGATAACGCTATTGAACAGACAAACTACAATTAAAGTACCTTAGAAAGCTGGCATTAGACACTTATGTCTTTAGATATTTCCCTCTGTGTATAAAATTTATTGCAATATTATATAGCAATATATTATGTCGCTTACATAATCGTAGTCGCGGGTATCAAATCGTCCACAACATTTGCACACTTCTTCTTACCCTTATCCCATCTAAGTAGGATGTTTTGGTTGATGGGTTCTTTTGATCATGAATTCACTTGCATTATCTTTAATTTAAAAATTCAATAGAGCACACAGTTATTCCGTCGTTTTGTGTTATCAATTCTGTCAGCAGGCCTTATTACTGCTTCAACTTTTTTTAAATACTAAGCTATAAAAAACTAATCAATAACAAAAAAATACGTGCGTGTATCAGTGTACACACGTAAGAAGTGAAACTTGTTTATGACATCATTTTTCGAAAAATTATCTACTATATTTACAACTTTACAGAAATTGGTTAAATAAAGCTAAATTAGATAAAGTTTAAGCAAAAGGCTTTTATTATTATAAACATGGATACAAATGATTCAATTATTTTACCTTATAATTATTTACCTTATTTAAGATTATAATAGCATTTCATCAATTATATTTCATTAATTATAATATAATTAAGGTACACCGTGGGGTTTTAGTCCGTGCGAGTAGGACATAACCCACTCTCTCCCCTGAGAGGGTGGCGTATCCATAAAGGATTTCCCCACGTAAATAAAAAAAAAGGTAAATAGCGTAGTCAGTTTGGAAAAAAGAAGCACAAATGCAATGCGCTCGGTCACCCTTATTAGCATGACATAACGGGAAATTGTAAGATATTCTCCTGCCAAAAAATACCGCTCGAAACGCCTAAAGAAGATTTTACTTTCACAAAATTTGGAAAATGATTTTCTTCAGATGATTTTCTTGTTCTTGATTTCCTTCCGTCACAGACGAGTCTTTACTTAGACTCTATTCGTCATACTTTACGGTCTTTACGTCTATTAATCTTTATAAATAAAAGGAAAATAAGAATCTATCGGTTAGATTTCGATCAAATTGTTTTGGCTTGACTTGTTATGCCCGGTTTCTGAGATACTCGGTTAAACTACCAATGGTTATTGACTCAACAGAGTTATCCATAAGATAAATTATCAAATGGCCCATTGAGATTGTAGTCCGGTGAAGCTGTTAAGACCTTGCTTGCTCAATAGCGTAGTCAGTTCGAAAAAAAAATATGTCCCGTTGAGTTTTACTGATATTCATCGTATGATTGTGTGTTCAGAAACGCAATTTGACAAGTTATCGACCCGATAACGCTATTGAACAGACAAACTACAATTAAAGTACCTTAGAAAGCTGGCATTAGACACTTATGTCTTTAGATATTTCCCTCTGTGTATAAAATTTATTGCAATATTATATAGCAATATATTATGTCGCTTACATAATCGTAGTCACGGGTTTCAAATCGTCCACAACATTTGCACACTTCTTCTTATCCTTATCCCATCTAAGTAGGATGTTTTGGTTGATGGGTTCTTTTGATCATGAATTCACTTGCATTATCTTTAATTTAAAAATTCAATAGAGAACACAGTTATTCCGTCGTTTTGTGTTTTCAATTCTGTCAGCAGGCCTTATTACTGCTTCAACTTTTTTTAAATACTAAGCTATAAAAAACTAATCAATAACAAAAAAATACGTGCGTGTATCAGTGTACACACGTAAGAAGTGAAACTTGTTTATGACATCATTTTTCGAAAAATTATCTATTATATTTACAACTTTACAGAAATTGGTTAAATAAAGCTAAATTAGATAAAGTTTAAGCAAAAGGCTTTTATTATTATAAACATGGATACAAATGATTCAATTATTTTACCTTATAATTATTTACCTTATTTAAGATTATAATATCATTTCATCAATTATATTTCATTAATTATAATATAATTATTACTATTATTATTATCGTTATTATATATTTTTGAAATCAATGGCTTATGATAACTGAAATATGAAATATATGGTTTACATTCCACGGAATCTGATCATTGTGAGCGCACATTTAGAAGTAAACATGGCGCGTAACGGAAAAATGTACAGAAATTAAGAGGGCGCGTAACCGAAAAACGTTAATACGTTTTTACATGCTCTAAAATTCCTCCCTACGTCGATAAAAAAGTTTCACTTCAAAAAATCGGTTGACATATGATGACAAAAAGATACTGTTTGTCTACATCCATTTATATGTAGATGTAGCGTAATATAAAAAATAAAGTTGATTAATATACAATATAAGAAACAAGAACAACAGACGATAGAATTACTCGGAATCTATTATCGATAATCTCAGTGATGGCTTGATGACATTAATATTCCTGATTGTACCAGAAGTTATACCAAAGTCATACCAAATCCGGAACCTGTTTGCATAAATTATTCAAATCGTAATATAGACACCATTAAGACATCATTCTATAATGTCTCATTTACAAATCTATTTATATATCCCTTGTTAAGGATTCTAAGATGGCGAAGTGACTGGATCAATATAAAGTTTGTTTTTTTTTGTATTACAATAGATGTAAAATTAATCTTTGTGTGCATTGATATACAAAAACCCAAGATGCACACTTAACGTCTCACAGCCGGCACACATAAATGAGTGCAGAATTGGATTATGCAGCCATTTCGAATAGTCTCGCGTCGCTTGCGTTCTTGTAAAAACAACTTTAACTCATTCAGTTAAGGTTGAATTTGCAAAATCATAAGTTTATTCCATAACTATAGCCAAGTTTGTGTATTGGGGAGTTTTTGCGGCCGGTTTTGAGCGCTGCTTTCACTCGAGACTGTGCGTCTTAGGTTTTTATATGTCAATGTTTGAATGTAACTTTTTTTACATCTTAGTTCTTAAGATAAACATTTTTACATAATATTTGCCTTTTCACACAATCTTTTTACTTACACTATAGCACAAACTTTTTTTTTAAACTTCAAATCTTGTGTAAATTATTTCCCATTGAAACTATTAATAACGAATAAACGATATTAAATTTACATTGTGTAAATGCAGTGTATGTTACATTAAAATCTAAGCTGTTATTGAAAAAACCCTGCCGTCCACAGCATTTAGAAACGTAAGTTACATTTAATTTGTGATTTTAATAAACTTAACCTATTCAAATTTGAAGTTATGTAAATATTTGCCGAGACTTACAGTATACCACAAAAACACTTATGTTTGAGATTGAAATAACAGTCTTAAGATAACTTCAATGTTATATCTTAATATTTAACGGTATTCTATAATGGTTTCGATCTCATAAGCGCTATGTCAAAACTGCAAGCAGTTGCTGCTACAGTACTCTGTTATACGCCTTCGGCACAGTAATTACAGGGCTATCCATAATTCAACTTTATCAATATTAGATGCGGTAAGATTGTAATATTCATTGTCTGCTATATATTTAAGTCAACCGGTCATGCAATTTAAACATAATTCCTTTTTTGTTCAATAAGCGTAGATTCTATTAAAATAGAACACAAAGAAGGAGTCGTATTTGTTTGTATAACATAAGACATAGGCGCAACAATAGCAGAGTTGTGCTGAGTCAGCGTCGACGAATTAAAATATTTATGAGGGCACACCCGCTACAACTTTTGATGTTCTATCTCATTTTTATCGTTCCACGTTAGTGTAGATACACAAGGATAAGAATTCCGATCTTTTGTTCTATAAAAAATTCTTTATTTCCATAGACTTTAGGGCTTTCATTACTGTGTCGTAAATAATCCACTTTCTAAGTTCATAGTTGACAAATGTAATGTTTTATAGATTTTTCTAATTATATTATACTAGCCGACCCGTGCCCACTTCGTTGGGCGGTAATAGGCATTATCAAGCTACAACTTTCCTCTACAACTCAATCATATATATCTCATAATTAAGGCAGCGTTCGTAAGAAACGTTTTCGTTCGACCATTTTTCTCCGACTTCCCAGATATTACCCCCTACAACCTCACAAACTTTACCTCTTTATAATATTAGTATAGATTATAGATAATATAATTAGTTAATAGCTTCTGCCCGCGACTTCGCACGCGTGGAATAGTTATTTGAAAAAAAGCCCCGATTTTAAAACATTTTACATTGTAGCTCCGCTCCTATTGCCCTTAGCATGATGATATATAGCCTATGACACTCACAAATAACGTGGCTTTCTAATGGTAAAAAAACTTTCAAATCGGTTTAGTAGTTCCTGAGATTAGCCCCTACAACGTCACAAACTCACAAACTTTACCTCTTTATAATATTAGTATATACATAGAATATAGCCCCTGCCCACGATTTCGTCCGCGTAGTAATAGTTACTACTCTGGGCTAACGCCAATACACAGCAGGAGCTCTAAAAAAACATCTCGATTTTGATACATTTTTCATCTGTGCTCCGCTCCCACTGGCCTTAGCGTGATGATATATAGTCTATAACCATTCTCTATGAATGAGCTATATAACACTGAATAATTATTCAAATCGGACCAGTAGTTCCTGAGATTACCCCTTACAATGTCACAAACTCACAACGTCACAAACTTTACCTCTTTATAATATTAATATAGATTTAGAAAGTTTGTTTGAGGCTCTAGATAAAGCGACATAAAACAAATACTAAATTATTTTTTTTGTTAATAGTAGTACGTGTGAACTAACAATAAAGTTGATAAAGAAATTACTAAAAATATTATTAGCCCTTGGACGTTTGTATGTATGTGAATCTGTCGACAATAAGGTTATGTTGGTTTTTTTAAAGTATATTAGATATGTTAAACATATATAAATAGGCTGGCTGTCCAGGTGCATCAAACTATCGGGCTTGACAGGTGTATGTTTATATTAGATGACTTCTTTAATTATATTTACCATCTGTCCATTCTATTCAGTACCATCGCTACAACCAAAACAACCAGTATTTTCAAATGAAAATAATAAAATTGACAAACATAAATTACAGAGCCTTCGAGTCAAAAGTCTCTTAAGATTTTCTAAGCTATTATCATAAATAAATACTATACAATTAAATAATACACGGCGTAATAAATGCTAACATGACTAGTGTGTAATTGCATTACGAGATTTCCCATTTGCGCATAGGGAGAGTAAATTTGCAACATAATGCGAAGTAATTAATCTCTGAACAAGCCCTGCGCAGGGTCAAGTGTCAGTGATTGCGTAGATTCTATCTTTGATACAACCAATATAATATCTTGAAGTATCTACCATTTGTGACTATAAATACCAAATTACCGGTTATTCAATATTTATTTTTAATAGTCTTGATTAATTTTTAATAATTTTTTAAACTGAAAATGTATTGCAAAAGCATACTTCTTTAGTCGAACCATCGGTTCAAATAAAATACTTCAAAGTCAATAAAAAAATGCCTGTTTTTATTAACTATTAACAGCAAAATTAAATATTTATGTGAAGAAAATTATGCTTGTCTATAACAACAGCTGCAGTGTCTTGTAAACTATCAATAATATTCTATACAACTGTTAGCAATTCAGTTAATGTTTAATTTTAACAATTGTACAATCGAAGTGCACTATTCGAATTAAAAATACTGCGTGTTCTTGAATGAGAGCCAAAAAACATCAAATGATATCAGTTCCAAAACGAATCCACGGGCCGTAAGGCGGCATTAGTATCAAAAAGAATAACGGAAACGCAGAACACCACAATATACATATAGAGGACATGATTCATTCGAAAGCACTTGCACTTGTGAGTCACAGCGTCACAATGTTATCTGAGTTTTATGGCTGGTACACGCTTCTGCTGTTCAGGAGTCAGTCAATGTTGGATCACTGTTATATCGTTTTATCTGTTTCGCAGCGGATGCCGAACTATAGCTAGAATATCAATTACATTTAAATGTTAGTATAATCTTTTATTTCGTCTCAATTTTAATAGACTTTAAAAAGGAGGTTCTATTCGGCAGTCTCTTTATGTTTGCTACCTCACAGCTTCTTCGTTTTTAATTTGATTTCGCAAAATTATTTTAGTGGGAGGGAAATATTTTCCAGGAGGCCGGTTATATTTTAGTTTCATTAGTATTTTGGATTTCGAAAGTACACCTAGGAAATCCTCAAAATGGAATATGAAACATATAGTAAACATGCAGTAAATGATTATGACAAACTAAGAATTGGTAGGTACCTTACTATGGTCAAGAAGATTCTGATAGTTTTTTTTAGAAATCAGTAAATTTTAGTGTATAAATAAAAGCTGTTCAATGATAGACATATTGAAAAAAACATACCATTAGATTTAACACAGTTGTTTTAATAACCTTTAAGTGGACATAATTTATTTTCCTTATTTTTAAATTTTTTAAAGATATTTTAGACCCAAGACTTGATAAGG
Organism: Antheraea pernyi; assembly: GCA_015888305.1. NCBI lineage: Eukaryota > Metazoa > Arthropoda > Insecta > Lepidoptera > Saturniidae > Antheraea > Antheraea pernyi. The sequence continues at coordinate 86,237 of MU159953.1, forward strand.
TTTGTATACACGCGTTTACTAAAAACCATACAGTAAAATCTAAATAAAAAAATCATTACAATACTAAAATTAACTCTGGAATGACAATATTTATATAAATTTACTTTTTATCAACGCTGTAATAATATGACAATAAAAAAACGAGACATCCAACGGGAGATTACGCATATGGACGTTAATTATTGCACCGATAACATAACATAAAATGACCGACAGCGGACACCTAATGCGATTCGATGATAAAGAACCGAAGAACACAGAAAACCAATTAAGAAAAGGTACTGTTATCAGTAAAACCGAAGGTGCGTCCGTGTAAAAAGGACAAAAGGAGCCAGAAGCGAGTATCGTCTTATGCTGTTATATCTACTCATTTGTCGGTGACATTCCGGGAATGGAGTCGGCGGATGCCCTAATTGACTTAGTCGCCCACACTGCATCATACTGTCATTAACGGGCCACTCTAGGAGCCCCTTTTGTTCTCAACATGTCTCGACAGGTACATTTTACCTGCACTTTGATATTTGCCAAAAAAGGGTACCGTTTTTTTGTGTTGAAAATTTTCGAGGGCGCTCTACCTGAATCCATTGTAGACCTTTTGCAAGAATATTTGCTGCATTGTTTAAAATGGATTTATGCGTGCAGAATCTAATTGCAGCATATTCGTTATTATTACGTTTGCTATGTGATTAATGTCGTTTAGATTGCGAAGGCCAGGTAATTGAAACTATAAATAATCTTTATTTATTGCTTATAATAAATTTGCATTAATTAGTTCCTTAATTTCATTATTATATTAAACAGTTTTGTAATGAGTATGTATGTTTGTAAATTACAAAGTTCATAAATTTCTTTGCTCGAAATATTAAATGAAAACAAATTTTTAATTCTGGAATTATATTGTCGCGTTTCCCATTATATTTTACTTTTTGGAACTGGTTTATCATATTGTACCTGTTACATTTCTAAAACTATTCCTTTATTTCTCGTCTCGTAAAATTCATTTAGGTACTTATTACCCGTTAACGAATCTTTGAAAGCAGAACTCAATTTACAACCACGTTAAGAGATATAAATTAGAGCACTCTATTAATTGTAACAATTTTTCTTTTCTAAAAACATTCAGTCTAAAAGATATGACTAAAAGCACTTAGGACTTTATCATCAAATAATTACTTTAACTTCCCTTTTAAAAGGCAACATCCATTTTAACTTCAATCGAGTATACAATATCAAAATATACTTCAATATCTACGCCCTTCACTTCAATTATCTCTGAGAGCTCCTCGAAATGTCCTTCTGCTTTTAACGTCTAAAATTACCTATTCACTCCCAGGTTTCCGTTGCCTAATGTAGACTTCCGGCGACCTGTAAATCGATCCAGGCGGTTATAAATCTCAGTGAAGTTCGAAATTCAGATACGGTTAAAAGGATCGGGAAACAAAACAGGGAACACCTTAAGTAGAGGTCCGTGTATATTGATAAGATTTGTAGTTTTTGTGGTGTCAGGACAAACTAAAGATAGCGGTCCCTCGAAAAAAGATAATGTTCCACCGTAAGCTGGCACTTAGCTTTGGGAACTTTAAAGAATACGGTCAATGTTTTGATAGTAGCGGGTACGTTTTTATTTGTTTTCCTTTGATAGCACGCCGTTGATTTTTCCAACGCTGATAAAAATTACATCATTTGGTTAGCAAACAGGAATTATTTCTGGTTACATAAACCGTTATGCTCTAAATAATCTCGATCGAGCTCTCAAGTATGGTCGACGGCTGGCCAACATCTGTTATCGAATCCAAATTTATGTTTTTCGTCTTTCAAACGCACCTGCCGATGTTGTAAATATTATCTCTACATACAGATGTATATTCTTTAAGATTGACTAGAATATCTTAGTCTTGCCTAACGTATGTTTAGATAAACCGTGTAGGCACACAGTTTTAAGTGCCTATTGTACGATCTTGTACAGGTTTTCAAGTGGCTTGTCCACTTTGCTTAGTGCTTGAAACTATTTTCTCTCACGCTTATATTCAATGTGTACTATTTGTTGTATCTTCTGTTTCCACTCAGAGAAATAATCGTAAACTCTTTATTACATAAAGCAATTGACTAAACTCTAAGCCAGCCCTTCACCTCGTGCATATTTATTTATAAATAAACGGCAGATATATAGTTACATTTAATATTTATATCTCTATCACACCTGTCTTGTATGACCGAGATGGATGATTTCCTTAACAGTTCTGTTATTTTTGATAACCTACTTTAAATGATCCAGTTAGGGTGCATTTTAATTTGTTATTTATAGAAAAGACTTTAAAACATCGAAATGACTCGGTACGGTCTCATGGGCGCATTGAGATTTATCTCCTATTGCAAAAAGGTCGTAAACGTAACTGTTTGTATTAAATTTCGAACGTTGGTGATCTAGTTTAAAGGACCGTTTTACTTTATCACCGTTGTCATGCAGAGGTATACGTGTGGAAGGTTCGTTCTTGCGCTGTTGGCGCCGGCGCCGTACTTAAGCGTTATTTTTTCCTGCAGCACCACGACGTACTCATAATTTATTCATTAAAGTGGCAATTTATTGCACGAATCGCGTAATTCTATAGCGTGCAACTATTGTCTTGTTTTTTACTATTTTCTATTAGATACCGACAAGAGCGTAGGTGTAGGCGTCGTGTTGACGAGTTTCTCATAAATTAAAAGACCGCGTTGCCGTGGGAAAGTTTAGTTAAACACAACTTTATATCTATTATATTCATGTGCTAGATTTTTTTACTTTACGTTTATTCTGATTCAGAAATCTTAATGTTGTTATTAACAATTACATATTAATTCCCTATTACCATTTTTAGATGGCATTTTAATGAACATTTTTTAAATTAATTATGTTAATTATTCTAAGTCTAATCATAACGAAATATAATGTATAATCAATGAGAATAGGCCACCGTACCAGCATATTTCAATCGTAGATTCTAGGAAGGTTAAGGAAGTATGCTGAATATTTACAGTGTAAGTTCTTTATAACGAAAAACTTTCTATAACGTTGAAATTATTGTTCTCTTCCCTCCGTATGACGAAAATTCTTTATAACAGAAAAAGGCTCGGTCCCATGAAATTCGTTATAAAGAGTTTACATTGTAATTTTATATACCATGAAGTTCCATTTAGTTGAGAAGCAACTAAAGTAAAAAATGTAATAGAATGCATGTACTTTTACTGCTAAACTAATAATTTAGGATTAATTCGAATGGCTTAACTAAGAAGCAGGTTATTGTGGACGCAAACGTCACAGTGTCAAATTATTGAGGGTACTGCTCACACTAATAGTATTGGACTGGTGAGTAAGCAAAATGAATATATGTAATATAAAAAAATACGATATAAAACAAAATATGTAAGTTATTATACAAATTTTCTTCATGCATACGTACCAGGAACTTTTAAGTTAGAGCAATTTTGTATGATTTCAATAGCCCATTTTCTGTATTTAACTACGGTAATACGTTTAATATAAACAACAAACTCATTCTGTAGATTGAAAATAATAGTTCACACGAGCACTTAACCGCAATAAGCGTGTATCGACCTCGGCTAGCCCATATTCGCTAGGCCAGCCCAAACTTCTGACCCAAATTAGTTTACACACGCTCTTGATTCGAAATACATTCTGAAGGATTGTTATGAGAACGCTGCCTCGTTCTGTAAACTAAAGCGTTTGTTTTAAAAACATGCATTACATAATAATTACATTTGTTGTGATTTATTAAAATGCTGAAATTTACGTCGGTGAGAACTCTTTGAAATTGGACAAGGTTTTTCTTAGAACTTGTTCCCGAACGAGCTATCTGTTATCACTTTCTTCTTGCTATTTTTTTTTATTAAACTGACTACGCTTCTGGCCTGACTGGCCTTCACAGCTTCGCTTGGTAAGAAGCTCGAGAGTGCCAGAGTGGCCGAACGTCGGCTTGGGCTGTTGCCTAGGATGAAACACCGCGAATCTGTTTAAGCTAAACTAATCTAGCTATTCATACATATAAGAGTTCGCACATGTGTACCGACACGTGTACTTCGCGAATTCAAACGTGTATTTCGTGTCTGACAACTAGGCAAATCTGAACTAACCCGATTCGAAAATAAGGGAAAGAATGAAAACATTTCCACCATACGTGTACGTGTGCACGTATATGGAGGTTCTTCTTGCAAAGTACGTAATTTAGGGATGTATTTCTCATATAAGAATATAGAATGTTCCAACTGTCTTACAAATTGTTTGATTTACCGTTTTGTATACGTTAATTTAGTTCTTAAGATACCAGTTTTGTTTCTATGTAATGCTCAGCTCAAATGTGTGAAAAATCTACAATGTTTATTGAAAGACTTTGTTCTATTTTTGTGTCATTAGATTGTGCAATTAGATAAGGAACCGTTCAGGTTTTAAGTAACCACTAAAGGGGGCGAGGGAGTCTTCTATTTGTTTATTTTTGATGACATGTGGGATGGAGGAGATCTGAATTTGTAGGTCTGATTGTGAGTCGTGCGGTCTAGTCAACTGGGCTACCATCGTCCTAGATTCCTAGCAGTGAACCACAATAAGTTAATTCCGCTATAGACTATAAATTTCGAGATTTGGTAATTGCTTTCCATGAATCTATAAGGAAACCAGAACTGATTAAAAATACTTATGTATATACATGTTTACGTATGCATGGGAGCGGGCTGTAGCCTAGTTCATGCAATTTGCGACCTAACTGAGCTAACCTAAGCTAAGCCACATATATATCTGTATATATATATCTGTGTATATATCTGTACCAAGCATATATACCGAAATAGCACTTATATGTAGTTCGTGTCGGACAATTTGCTTTTTATCTTAATTAATTCAGTTTGATAAGGGAAAAATAAAACCCTTCCACTTTCATGTCTAAGCATGTGTGGGTGCACGTGTTTGGAGGTGATATGTGTAATGTTTGATGCAGTGAAACATTTTGTGTCACTGTATGCGCGCGAGCAGCGTCCTCAAGGACTGCACAACGAGGGAACGGACCTAGGTTTGATCCGCCGTCTTCACCGTTTCCCCACTGCTTTTTTATATATAGATATAAAAGATATCTCTAATTATATTATAGGGCAATGTCATCCGTATCCCCGCCTTACATAATTAAATACGCACATAAACATATTATATGTATATTCTAAATTGACCTTTTTATGTCCGTGAACCACGGTAGTAAAAAAATATAAACATGTATATATTACAAATACGTGCATATATTAATAGACGCAGCGGGGTGTCGCTCACTTATAGAACATTCTAGCGGCAGGGAGTTTGTACTGAAGTGGAAATGACTGAACCAATGTAAATGGAACCATGATTACGTTGTACCCTGAAAAAAAAACACTATTAAGCTGATTCATTGTAAGTAAATCTTCGAAAATATAACTTAAAAGTTTCTAGAAATAAATTACGGAAAAGAAAAATTATGAAGCTAAGCTATGAAAAAAATATAAATTTAACAAAATTGCAATTTCATTTCAAGAGTAAACATTTGATCTAAGATAACATATTAAGCCGTTTTAGGGGTCTTCATAAATTGGTAGTGCGCCATACGTAAGCGGCGACAGATGTCGGCGTTAACTGAAAAAGTTTAGTACAGTGTGCAAAAACACATTAATACTGGATTTTCGTTTTTTTTAGAACTTATTACGCTATTGACCTAGCAAGGTCTTAACAGCTTCACCGGACTACTAAGGCGAACGCTTAAGGCACTCAGCCGATTTTATTTGACAACTAGCTCAAGGGTCCACGGCACACCTCGGCTTAGGTTAATACTGGATTGATTAAGAGATTAAATTACGATTTGTTTTCTTTTTTTTACATTTATTTATTATCTTAACTTTTACAAATATGTTCGACTAGTTTCGCCAGCAGTTTCACACATGTTTTTTTTCGTATTAAATATTTGGGTATTTTGTTAAACACATTTTTCTTGGCAATCTATTTTAACGCTATAGAAGTCGACGTGCTAGAGCGCCATCTTATGGCGAGATATATTAAAACGGATCGCGTAATAACTACTATGAAACAGTATTATGTTAAAGTTTATCATATTCAGATATATACCAACATGATTTTATATATAGTTCACATGTTTTCAATGGCTGACAAAACACAATCAACGTTACAATTATTTTAATATGCATTCACATAGAAGGTACGCGGAAAACCGTGTTGTTAATTGTCGATACATAGAGACTTGATTAAAACAAATAAATCTGTAATCGACATTTTTGTACGTTGTTGATTGTTGGGACAAATAGCCGTACTAATTCATACAAATTAGATCGAAAAAAGGCAGTCTTAAATAATATGAATTTCTCAACTAAATTAAGACTCATTCTTCATACTGCTTTAGAAAATAATCGCTACATATTGTAAATAAAAAGACTTCTGCCTCGTTTGTCTGTCTGTCTGTCTGTCGCGATAAATCAAAAACTACTGAACGGATTTGCATGCGGTGTTCACCAGTAAATAAAGCGATTCATGTGAAAGGTTATAAGGTATATATAGGTGGTTATAAGGCATACCATTTGTCAAGATTGTTTTTATCATCAGGGCAGGTCATTGCCCGAAATATTCTGTTTTAAGAAAATGATGACTACACTGAAAGAACTTCTTGAGGACTTTTTTGTGAATTCTCAGAATTTATATTCCCATGTCATTATATTAAAATCACTTAGTTGCGCTTACTATTCAAAGTATTGCGCTAATTGCCAGCAATATTGTAGGTACCACATATGCTCAAATAACGTAATTTTTTTATGTAGTAAAAGCTTCTACAACCTTTATTGAAGGTTTGCATTTATCAAATTTTATTTGAAAAAATATAGACCATAAATTTCATTTCTTATAATTGAATAATGAACTCTCTGGTGATGCCATTAGATTCCAAATTACATTAATTTATGAAAATTCTTCTTTTTCTTCTTGTTTTGACTCCGCAGAAGCACTTGCCAGTGTCAATGTTTTGTTTCAATGGAGATTACAACATATTTTACACAATAAGTGTCGTGTGAATGATTTCAATGTCAATGATCCAAAAAGATGGTGGCTTTCTTGTTAGAACTTTCCAGAGAGTTTTTGTGGCATCTCAGAATTCATGGTCCGTAGTATTATTTTCCATTCGCTTCACTTATGCACAACAACCGAACTGTATTACGTAAAACACCACCAATTTTACAAAATACAGAGTCAAATGACACAAGATTATGAATAAAATATAAAATCCACTACATGACAGACTAAGATCCCGCCAAAAACACCGCTTACAATAATCTGGTTCTTTTTTTATACATTTAATTTTAATACGAAAACCTAGAAACGAAATGGATACGTACCTTTTGAGCTTACTGTATAAATTTATAAAGAAATTATAATTTATCAAATCGTTAGTGTAAAATCGAAATGAGAATATATAACAATACTAGCTGTTGCCCGCAGCTCCGCACGCGTTTTTTTTATGTATTAAAGAAATGCAAAATTGTAAGTAGGTGTGTACATTACAGAAATACTTTTTTTAATATTTGTAACGCCACGCACACGACACGCACGCCATCTACTGTAACATCACTGTGTCAAGTTTTGTCAAAATTGGTTCTGTAGTTTCAGAGTGATACGTGTTCACAGGGACAGAAAGACAGACAGACAGACAAAAATTGTAAAAGGATTATTTTTGGCTTTTATATCGATAACAAAGTCTACCCCGATCAAAATTTTCAAAAAATATTTAAATTACAGATTTGGCTTTGTTACAGTTTTATTATAGTATAGATAGAAGAAGATAGATAGATAGAAGACAGAATATTGATAAAATTGGAATCAATAATTATAGCCCAGCAAATTAATAACAAATTTACTTGATAATAAAAGATAGTTAATATGAGAGTTACACTGAGATAGTAAAAACAAAAAAGACGATGACTTGATTATAATTAGCTCTTTCTCTGGGATAACGTACCAAGTGATAATTGATCAGTTATCGAGTGGGATGAAAAATGTTTAATTACTAAAATTACTATTAAAAAATAGGGCTTGGTGTTAGAAGGGTGAAAATTTAGGGTTGTGTGTATTTTTAATGCCTCATAACAAAATAAAATAAAAATGTCAAAAAAAAAAGTTAGGTGTGGACAACCCTTATCACTTAGGGGTATGAAAAATAGATAGTAGCCGATTCTCAGACCTACTGAATATGCATATAAAATTTCATAAAAATCGGTCAAACCGTTTCAGAGGAGTAACTAACATTGTGACACGAGAATTTTATATTCGTTTAACTTAACCAGGCCATTTTTGTCACTTCTTTTTTGGGGCACGCTAATTTTCGAAAGTCCTTATTTTTGTTCGTTTTTAATAACAATTTTTCGATATTTTCTAAATTCCATTTAAAGCACTGCGTGTCCCCGCGCGCCCCTCAATAATGCCCTGACTATATATACTGTTATAGTAGTCGGTTGTTAAGTTAATTTTTGATGTATATACGATTACACTAGACACTAAAGTTTTCCTATTAATTATTTCTTTTTTGTTTCAGGTAAGTTAAATATATAGAAATCACTTGAAATCTGCCCTGTTTCCTGATTGACAAGGTTTGTACCAGGTGAATCTTTCTAGATTCTCGAAGAGTTCGAAATTAAGTAGTACGTATAAACTGTCTTTCTCTACACGTAAATTCATACTCTATAGGCATTACAGTTTAGATTTTTTTTTTTTTTTTCGAACTGACTAATTCATACTCTATAGGCATTTGCATTACAGTTTAGATCCGTCCAAAATATATTTTTTTCATGCTTCAGTTTCTCTTCTATTACATCTTAATACGGTTACCTTACCTGCATGGTCAGCCAGTAGTCTGATATCTTTTGGTCAGACATAAATTCTATCAAAATTAAAATTTACTTTGTAGTAAATGCCGCCATTCGTTCTTTATTTGATGATATAATGATTGAATAAATATGCATTGGCTTTTTTTCTCTTTTTTTTTCCTCGAACTGACTACGCTATTGACCCTGCAGGGTCTTCACAGCTTCACAGGACTACATATATGCATGGTCCGCCAGTAGTCTGATATCTTTTGGTCAGACATAAATTCTATCAAAATTAAAATTTACTTTGTAGTAAATGCCGCCATTCGTTCTTTATTTGATGATATAATGATTAAATAAATATGCATTGGCAATCGTATTTTCTCTAATTGGCACGTACAGTCACGAAATAAATGTCTACATAACGTATCTATTAGACTTAAAGGTCAATAACAATAATGTTTCAAAATAAAATGTAGCTTTTAAACTGAGTAAACAAAACTTAGAACCTTGTTAATAAACTGAATACTAGTTACACTGGTTGTGTTATATTAGGAACATCAAAATTTTAAGGTAAACAAAAACGTAAATACAGCGACGAAAACCTTTTAAACGGCTGATAAAAATCTCTTCGTTAACATAACAATTAACAATTGACGATTTTCAAAGCGGCGTTTGAAAGGACGAGCTGCATTGTTTGCGAAACATCGGCGCCAGCGCCGCGCGGCGCCGCCGACCGCATCCGCTAGTGACGATTCGTGTTGTATCGATAAATTCGCAGACATATTAATCGATTCTTTCCCAATACACACCTTTTGTTGTATTTAATTTGATATGACATTATCAATGCCCATATTTCGTAATAATGTTTTGAATTTCTATTAATAAATATATCTAAACCTTTGTTAAAATATTTTATGTATTTCAATCAATATTACTTAAATTATTATTTATTTTTATTATATTATTTAAATTATTATATGATTTTTGATCTAATGAATCAGTATACGAATTTAAATAAGCATGCCAAACAAAATCTTGTAATTGACTTGTAATATTCAAATTTAGGTAAGAAAAGTAATAGAATAATATGTAACCGATTTTTTAACTACTTCTTATGTGAAATAAGTTTTTGGAGTGAAGAAAAGTTTATCTTTTTAGTAAAAATGAACTAAAGGAAGATATTTAATTGAAATATAAAAATCTTGTGTTAAAATAGATAGTAAATCACAATAGGTATTAAAGATTAAGTAAATATTGTACCAATTACCATCGATAACATCATTTTAACCGCAAATTACAGTATATACGATATAATACAGTACTTAAAATAACGTGAAAGCTATGGATTAATAATACTATATATGTCGCAAAAATGAGTATAAAGGTAATATTAATAAAATATTGAACTTTAATATAATTTAACATAGCTGTAATGTCGCTCTAGTTCCAACATATTCGTAAGGGTGCATATTTTGTATTAAGATCATGGTTTTATAAGTATGCAATAAAGATAGCTTTATAAAGTTGTTCAAAATACAAAATCTAGGATAAGCACTGTATCACATTCAATATCATTTCTAATATATATTTATAATTTAAAAAGGATAATTGTGAAAACGACAAATATTTTCTCAAATATTTGTTGCTACCGAAACTACATTTCTGATTGTGTTTGTTGCAAATAAAAATGTTTGGCGCACAGGGATTTCATATTTTTTAATATACTCTAGAAATATGTTCTAAGTTAAGCTATGAGTGTGCTTATCGACACTAAAATATTAATGCGCTTCGGTTGATTCATCGTGTCGCCTACCGACCCCATTCCACCGTGTGGCGCCTGTCTCGATCAACCATTAACGAAACACTCCCATCACTATTGTCATTTCCTTGTATATCGCGATAATTATTTTGTTACTTTTAAGTTTTTTTCACATGACAATGTAATAGTGTTACTAATTAATTACTACATTTATAAGCAGAAAATCAGCACCGAGTTTGTTGTAGTACTCTAATAGGAATACATTTAAAAGTCACTCACGTCCTATTCTTTACTTATAAAGTAAAAAAGCCCTTATTCTATTTTTTTATTGTACAAATTTATTTCCACTTCCTTATCTAAATGTAGTCGCCTCTTCGGCGCAGGCCTTCCCTAGTTTTTCCACTGGGCTTCTTTAGTTAATAATAGCAAATGTTGGTAGAATAAAACTGTATTCCTCTTTTCAGACAAGAATAAAATATTAGCTGTGTATTTAAATTTGCTAGCCGCATCATTCGTATTATTAATTGCGCGTTTATTTCGCAGCTCGTGTGACATAACTCCTAGGCAGCTCCTATGTCTGTAATTGTCTGAAACGTTGGCGCCACCTCTCCTTGGCTATTTGCCACTGCAATAGTACTCATTCAATTAATTTCAAAATTCAAACACTGACATTATAATTGCAATAAAACATAGTAACTAATCTTTCAGTGTTTCATAACTGTCTCTTAAATGCGAAGGATATTTACCACAAAGCCGTTATTTGGATCAAGGGTATAGATGACATACGAGTGATTGAAATATTTGTATTAATAATTCACAAAAACATTACATATTGTTAAATATTTGTACCGAATATAAAGATATACACTTAAAGCGTGTACGAAGAGTTTAAACAAGGATCAAGGGTATAGATGACATACGAGTGATTGAAATATTTGTATTAATAATTCACAAAAACATTACATATTGTAAAATATTTCTAACGAATAATATGCACTTAAAGCGTGTACGAAGAGTTTAAACAACACTCGTTTTATTATATAAAATGTCGAATGTATCGATAAAGGCGTGTTGATTGGTGTCGGGGTGGCGCTGGACGGTTCGGCCGTGATTCGTTTTTATGCACTTGGCTCGACGCCACGAGTGACCTCATGCACGCTCGCTTTGGCGCGACTGTCGTTTGTAATGATCGGTATCCTTTCGATGACATGCCAAAATGTTAACTAACTCTTAGATCGTTATCGATATTTAGTTTCGATCTGCCGTGCATCACTAGACTGTTTGAATTTTATAACGTTAATAACAGTAGTTTATGGTGTTGATTCTCTAATAGTTGAGAGATTTGTATGAATTTCTTTAATGTATATTATTAATTTATATTGCATCCATGTATTACATCGTTGACACTAATTGTACACTGGAATTGTCAACACTTGAGTATTTGAGCGTAGAAAATTATTCCTAGAATATTTTTAATAGTGTCATGAGTTAAACGAGTGTCTGCACTGGGCTTGTAAGTTATTGATATCTGTGTTTCTAATTTGTATTAATTCTAGATTATCACCGCTTGTGACTAGTAAATTAATTACTAAAAAAAACTAGTAAAAAAAATACTATTTTTATTTACAAATTTACCGCAAAAATATATTGTATATTAAAAGAGTTTTTGTCTGCGTTAATTGTAGATTCCAGCCATTTCTCGGGAACAATGTTTTTAATTTTCGGACTAAAAGTACCAGTTGCTCTTTTCTGTACCCCTGACAATGTGGTAGCTAAGTTTCATAATTATATGTCGAGTATTTAAGACGCGAAAGCGTGACAACCAAACTGACTTTCGAAATCCTTACTAATGTTATAGATGCAACTGCGTACCAGTTTGCTCGTACAAAATGTTTTCCACAAGAATTCCTTGTTGATTGTAGATACATGCGCCTAATTTTGGAACGGATGAACGTGAAATTTGGCATAGTTAAAGTTTATATGGAGGAGAAGTGCAGAAAGCTATTTATTTTATATAAAATGCATTGCATTATCAAATGCATGCATTAGAATACATTAAATTAATTAAAATATGCATTACTCACACTAATGCTTCAATTTTACACAACATATACACACATGTAAATAAAAAAGACATTTTGACATCTGTCAATAAAGGACTTCAAAAAAGGTTGTGAAGGAGGTTGCTATGCTGGACTGTATATATTATTTTATTCTTACGTTCCAATTACCCTTTTCCATTCTACATTCAACAATGATATTATAACATACAACTATTATTATAAAAACTGAGTAACCATGATAAAAACCTTTGATTATACAAGTAAGTTGACAAAAGAACCCTAATAAAGTTCAAACTTTAAAAAATCAATGAACTATGGTCGAATATCGACCACTGGGCGCTAGATTAAAAATAAACTAGATTGAGTTTTTCTCGATGACTGGGTTGTTTTTTAGAACCGGTGGTAGTTTTAACTTTTGTAAGTGCCTTCTCAGAGCCCAATTGGATAAAGTATTCTTGATTTTGATTACGGTTTAGAGAAAATCTTCCAGAAGGTTATATACATAATTCGTTGCATTCTATTGAAGTTGTAATCGTGAACGCTTTCATTGATAACGCTCGAACGATATATTATGAGATACTTAAAAAAAATGTACTAAAATACCTTCAGACAATTCACAGACTGTATATGCCTATCTCTTGAGGATTTATACTGTGGTTTATTACCACAGTAACAATTTTTATCGTTTACATATTATTAAAAAATAATTCGTTATTTGCGAAATGAAATACATTACTTATGTTGGATATTTCACGCAGAATAAAAATCCCATTTACACTCTATCATTTCAGTGAATGCCTTGATAGATATAACATATTAAAGAAAAATGTTTGGGTAAAGATTTTGGCTTACAAAGGTTTTGGCTTAGTTGGCTTAGCTGATAGCGTTTCGGACACCGCGTCGACGGACGCAGGTTTAAATCCTTGCAACTGAATCGGTGCTTTTGGTGAAGGAAGATATCGTGATGAAATCGTAGCATGGTAGCGCTTTAACTCTGTCCGCCTGAAGAGCTATTACGATCGAGTTGAAGATTTGTCCCTTAGTTTAACGTATGTACTATATTAAATTAGACCACATGGTCATTTAACATCGGATGAGTCTGTGGTCAAACGCTAAAATCGTATAAATAAAGTATAAAAAAACTTTGATGAACTATAAACAGAAAAACGGCTAAAAATGTCGGGGCAAATCACTAGTGAGAATTATATTAAACACGTATTAGTATTTTAATGAAGAAACCTTGAAGCAGTGTGCTACTAAGCAAGACAAAGAACAAAGAATTCATGAACAAACTTAAAGTAAATTTGTACAAAGCATTTATTTAAATGCATGAATATTATGTGTGACTCATTAGTCAAGATGTTTGCAATAAACGTACACTGATATCTATTCCCCATTGTCGATGCAGCTTATATTCACGACTAGCTGAGATCTACGGCTTCGTCTGCGTTGTTTATCCTCTTAATAATATATCGTATGTTCAGAGGAAAATATTAAAAAAAAACATGGTGTCTAGTAAAGACACGCGATTGTGAAACTTATATATTACAGGGAAACATTTAAATTAAATAGCCAATATCACGTGATGTTCCCAGACGGTCACCCGTCCAAGTACTGACTGCGACCGACGTTGCTTATCTTCGGTGATCGGACAAGAACCGGTGTTTTCAACACTCTATCCGACACATTGTTTACCCCCACCACTTCTCGTCACACAGAAAGGATGCCGATCAGAATTTCAAAGGACTTCCATAAGAAGTGTGACGTCAAAAATTGAAAGGAAAGATGTACTTTGCTAAAATTTCTTTGTACATGTTACGTTAACTTCGCCTCTCTTGCGCATGCGCATTACGCACCATATCGCTTTCTAAAATAACCTCATATTAAATAAAAATATCGTGATATATTTTTTTAGATTAGCACCAAGTGTCTGGGAACTAAAGCTAAAGGTATTTATTTATTTGATAATAATTTGTCAAGGATTCCTGTACTTTTTACATGATGCGTTCACAACATATTTTACCAATATAATTTTATAGGTTGCTTCCTTGCATTTCATTGCTTTAAACATAGTTAAAAGTTTCTTCAAAAAAATTTTATATCGCAGAAATAACATACGACGAACAGTCAAATAAATAGATGAGGGGTTTAACAACAAATGATATCCTTAACCACACATTTGCAAGTAAATACATAGCGCTCGTAAATCTGCCTGTCTCGCAGTGGGTAAAGCGTTATTTGTCTACTGGTAGGTTTATTGCGCAAGCTTACAGCATTACGAGATACGAGATTTAACGACGCATAAACTAAAACCTTTTTATTCTGATGGCTACATTCTTCATGCCTACAACACTGCTTTAGGGTAGGCAGATAGTCTACAGATTATCTAGGTAATGCGCGAATTAACCAAGGTGATGGAGTTTTGGTGGGATCTTGGAATATCATGTAGTGGATTATGTTATTCATTGTGTCATTTGGCTATATATTTTGTAATGTTGGCTGATGTTTTACATAATATAGTTTAGTTATTGTGCACGAGGGAAATGGATGGGAAATAATATTACGGAGCATGGATTCTGACTTACCATAAAAATAATACTGACCATAAAAATTCCCTAGAAAGCTCTAACGAAAGGGCCTTCATCTTGTTAGAACATCGCAAAAAACTTATAATACATAACCTACACGACAATGGCAGTCATATTCTACTAGAAGATTGGTTGCCAATATTTTTTTTTATGACGAAAGGAGGCAAACGAACTGGTGGGGCACCTGATGTTAAGTGACCACCACCGTCCATAGACACTAGTAACACTAGAAGAGTTGCAAGTGCGTTGCCAGCCTGTATTTGGGAGAAGGAAGAGTGGCGAAGCGGGGAGGGGGGAGATGAGTTGGGTATCCGGCGCTCTCACTGACCGTACGAAACGCAACAATGTAAGCGCTGTTACTTCACGTCGGTTTTCTGTGAGAGGGTGGTACTACGCCGAGCGATCCGACCCATTCATGCTGAAACCAGTAGAAGCTTCAGCGTGGCTCTACCACATAAATATGCAGTAACCAATTGTTTAGAACAAAAAATACTAAAAAAAATCTCTGTCTATCTAATATCTTGGTTTATCACATCTGTTTAATAGCAGTTTTTGCTATTTTGTGTCTTAATTAATCGTAATGGGATACTGTTAATTGGCTGGATAAGGAGAATTAAATAACTCCATCAGACGCACCAAAACTTTTTTTTTTTTTATGTCATAAGTGACAAACGAACTGGTGGGTCCCCTGATGTTAAGTGATCACCTAATCGTAATAGGAAACTGTTAATTTGCTGGATAAGGAGAATTAAATATTTCCATCAGACGCACCAAAACTACATTTTTTTTTACTTATAGGTATAATACCCGCTGTTAACGAGCCCACTATAATGCAAAGAACTAGCTGCAAATAATATCGTCTCCTAACAGCTATCTACATATCTCTGCAATCGCCAGTATTTTTCTGATCATATTAAAGAAAAGTTATAATTCTTGGATCACACAGAGTAGGCATAAAAAAATCACATTTTTTTTAACCTATAGGTATAATGCCCAGTTATAAGCGAAGAAATTTTAAAAGCAGTCAGGTAGAACACTTGCTGTTAACGAGCACACTTTAGTTAAAGAACTGGCTGCAAAGAATATCTTCTCCTAACAGCTATCTATATATCTCTGCAATCGCCAGTATTTTTCTGATCATATTAAAGAAAAGTTATAATTCTTGGATCACACCGAGTAGGCATAAATTCCGGCGGACGGAGGAGACGGCCCTTGGCCGGTGTGTACCCAGCTGTCTCCTAACAGGACGGGGCCCGGCGGCGGCGCTTTCGCTGCTGGGCCAACCGCTGGGGCGGTACGATGAAGTCTATAGAGATCTCGTGCCGCCCCAACTATAGCGGCAGACGTACACCGAAAACTGATTCATATAAAAAAATTTGAATTCAAATTAGAATACGAAACACGCAGTATAAACAAACGTTAATTCATCACCGAATTGTATTTCATGTGTACTTTTAAAATAATCATATACGAACTACCAAACATCCCATTTCTATTTTGGTAACGTCGAAACTACAAAGTTTACAACCGTCGAGTGGCTTGCATCGACATGTGTTCATTAGTACGGACAGACGCCCAATTAGGGACCAGAGAAATTGTTTTTATGGGCCCCGCTTACTCGGTGTATCGCCCTTAATTGAAATGTACGTTCTATCTAGTCAACGGTGTATACGAATTCTACCACAGAGAAGCGAAAACAGCTTGTTCTTTTTTAAATAACCGTTCGACGATCAAATGTATCATCATATCATTCAATCAACTTTACTCGATCTTAAATACTGTATCTGATTTCTTAAGTCTCAATTCGAAGTGTCAAATAACTGCAACACACAGATAATAGATGCTTGGTGACTAATTTTCAACTTTGTCTAAGATTCCATGTTTCTAGTTAATTAAGACCAGTAACAGTTTTTTAGTTAATAGTGTTAGGTTTTATAAAAAAATCCCAAAACACAATGCCTATTTGCCGGATAGTGAGTTAAAGCACTATGTAAAGTAGGCAATAGGGTGAATCAATGTGTGAACGATGGTGACGTTTGAAAATGATGCACCTCGCTGTGTATCTACCAAAAACAAATGTAACTATGTTTGTAAGAATACGTATCATGAAAAAATAAACCAGATCGAATAAATGTTTTGTTGTTGTTGTTGATTCAACTTGGTTTCAGGTTCATTAAGACCAGTAACAATTTTTTAGTTAATAGTGATAGGTTTTCTAACAAAATCTCAAAGCAATAGGGTGGATCAATGTGTGGACGATGGTGACTTCTGAAAATGACACACCTTGCTGTGTATCCACCAAAAACAAATGTAACTATTTGTATGTAAGAATACGTATCAAGAAAAAATAAACCAGATCGAGTTCCTTGTCGCTTCTTCTCGATTATTGGGTCGTTTTTCCGAACCGGTGGTTGCTTGACGTTCATCAACGCCTTCTCAGGGCCCGAAATTGTATATAATTTTTATTATTTTAGATAAAAGTGGTAACCTGGTGAACTTCAAAACGATGTTTTCCTTCAGTTAAAATTTTAATTCATTTGAGGATTCCAGTCGACTGACGTGACGCAACAGCGCATCCCAATGAGCTACCGCTGTACTATCATTAACTTGGTAAAGATATATGGTAAATTATACAAATAGAGTATCCATCTTCAACAAGCGTGTCAAAAGACAGCACAACATGATTCTAATGCAAACAGAATTTACTAGACGTAATGTTGTGTCTACTCAATTTATGTTTAACCTTATAATTTGTTCCATGGATTACGTAATGCAACAAAACTTATACTAAAGGCTGACCAAACAACATATCGACGATTAAAAATACAAAATGATGTAAATCGGATAAGTGGTCTTTGATTATTTTTTTTGTATGATGTGGTCCAAGATGGTGATAGCTAGCCATGCGGACTTAGAAAAAGTACTACCACTATGCCAACTACTATTAAAAAGAAAGAATGATGTAAATCGGATCAGTGGTTTGATTTTTTTTTGTATTATGTGGTCCAAGGTTGTGATAGCTAGCCACGCGGACTTAGAAAAAGCACTACCACTATGCTATGGTATTATCATAATGTTTTCCTTCACTAAAAGCTTCACCTATATAACACGACCGAACAGACAGAGAAGGAGGTAGAGCCACGCTGTAGCTATTACTAGTTTCAGCATGAATGGGTCGGCTCGCCCTTGTTAGTACCACCCTCTCACAGAACACCGACGTGAAGTAATAGTGCTTGCATTGTTGCGTTTCGTTCAGTCAGTGAGAGCGCTGGAGGCCCACCTCTTTTCCTCCCTTTTCCCTTCCCGTTTCTCCTTTCCCTATCCCTTCCCCATAGTCAGGTTGGCAACGCACTTGCGACTCCCATGGTGTTGCTAATGTCTATGGACGGTAGTGACCACTTAACATCAGGTGACCAACCTGTTCGTTTGCCTCCGTTTGACATAAAAAAGACATATTGACTTTATCATTTATAGTATCTATACTATATAATATTATCAAGACGTAAAGTTTGTGAATTTGTGACTTTTTTTTTTCTCGAACTGACTACGCTATTGACCCTGCAGGGTCTTTACAGCTTCACCGGACTTATGAATTTGTGACGTTGTAGGGGGTAATCTCAGGAACTACTGGTCCGATTTGAAAAACTCTTCCAGTGGTATATAGCTCATTTATCGAGGAAGGTTATTATATATCATCACGCTAAGACCAATAGGAGCGGAGCACCAATGTAGAATGTTTCAAAATCGTTTTTTATTTCTTCTTGACAGCTAGCGTTAGCGTTAGCCCAGAGTATCTATTCCACACGGACGAATTCGCTGGCTGAGGCTTGTAATATCATAAGTAACGTATTAAAAATAGGCTACAATAAAAAATCCCAAACATTGCTTTTACTTCCGTCTGTACAGTGAACCAGCTGTCCTCTATTGTATGATAACACCTTACCTACTCACGAACAAATTGGACGTTTTAGTTTGTCGAATCTAATGAAGGTTAAATACAACACGGTTTGATGTGAAACGAATTGAATCAAATAACGTATTCTATATGGTATTTTATTCATAATCGTTACGGTTATTAATTCACCGCGAAAATATTTCTCATATTCAGAAGTAGGTAAATAAAAAAAAGCTTTGCTGAAAAACACCTATACTTATGTATTATTTATTATCTTTGTACGAAGCGGCAAAATATTAGTTTATGAACATTCAAGTTGTGAATATAAATGACAGTTTTTTGTTACTTTTTGATATTTGGAGATATAAAGCATTAATTTTGTACATCCTCCCGCTCGGCGCACATATGTAAATGCATGTATTTCACAGACGACTCGGTTTTATACAAAAAATGTTAGTCTTAACTTATATCTGAATCATGCTGTTGTACATTATAAAGTAGGTATTATGATATAATGAAAACAAGTTGAGTTGTTAATAAAAATAAATATAAAACCCACTCCAAAGATGCTAACATTTTTTCATGTGTTATTCATTCGGTCATTAATCGCAGGCTATTTTCACTCCTCAAAATCGGATTTGTATGGAAAAGGCTCGTCTAGTTTTGGTTATCAATCAACTTACTAGATGACACTGTTATATATTTTTTTTGGCAAGTTTGATAACAAAATATGGTGTACGACAATTAATTTTGACATTTAAAACTGACAACTTTCAAATATTTATTCTCATTCTCTTTGTTTACGTATCTGTTACGAGAGTGTGCTCCCTTAAATTTTCTTGCCTCCTACAACCAATCCAATAGATAAAAATCTATCTCCGGATCTACTTATAAACATTGACTCCTGCATATACATACTTGTATTTAGATTTTCCTTACGATGAATATATTCATTGCAAATAAAAATTACCAAAAACTTGTATACGATTTACACAGTACCGCTGTATGCATACATACATAGCTATAAATGTATATTTATAACCAACAGATATTAGTTTGAAAGTAGTATTATAGAGGCGCTGATTGGAAAGAACGAGTGCGACCTCTATTTATATAACGTACTCTGTGATTAATCGTTCATTCAATCGGGTATTGCTAAATAAATATATGTTAAAGCTAGTACACATTATATGTTAAAATTTATCAAGCCGTTTAGACTACATACCGTGACAACATACATTCATAATCTCGTCAAACATTTACGCTTTGTATGCAGCGTGGTAATTAATTTGCATAAGTGTTTTATGCTCCACAATAATGAATCATTCAGACAAGGCGATACTGAAATTTTAAAATTGAAGATACTTGATTATCATTCTTAGATGACGTGAAGAAGAAACACGGTTTGCAAGAAATTTGAAAGGTAAATTCAACCAGGAGGTAGATCTATTGCTGTCGCACTCCGCCGGAACGATCACATGAAGCGCGAGAGAGACAACTGCAACTCGGACTAATTATACATATATAAAATATACGAATTCGTGATTTCGTATTCCCATGTCTTCCTTCTTCATAACTGAATTTTTTTTTCAATTTTTTAAATAATGTAATAAGGACCTTGGCTGTATTTATATGTTTTTCTAAAAGATAAACTGTTCTAAAAACAGCGATATAATTGTGCAATTTTAATACTTTTGCAAGGCTCCTATGTATAGTAAACATGACAGTGATGGATATAGATTATATGGTACAAAAATATATACTCTTGTTCCATTATCCAAGAACGAAACAAAAGAACACGTTTGTAAGGAATTAACGACGGCCTCGTTACCTTCTAAGTGGTTAGTGGATTAGAGGTTTAAATACCCTAAGCTTTTTAAAAAAGGTAACAGTAAGTAATATCCAGAATTAACTAACAAATAAGCTATAAATATGCTTAACTGTAGTTATACAACTTTAAGGAATTGTTATTAGGGAGAAATTATATTTAAATGATGATAGCTCAAAGAAATTGTATTGACAAAATCATGTATTACAGTATGTTAAAATTTTGTCAACACATTAATTCCAGACTGAACTTGAAATTCCTTTGAAAGCGTCCGAGCAATCTACCATTCAACCGTATCAAGGTTATGCTTATTAAGAGATAGTGACGTCATATCAACTCATGTATTCTCGTGAATGCGAATAAGTGAGCTATAAATGCTATATATAAAACTATGAGGAGTCGCAAATTACTTTTCGTGATTTTTTTACTTTTTAGCTAATGAAGGACCTGGATAAGCAATCGTTAACCAATCATTAAGTTGAAAAACTGATTCTTTGACATAGTACCGTCTATTTAAAGTCTAAGGTCATAGGACATGACAACTAACCAAATACAGAATCCAAGCGAGGTGGTAAAGTGTCTGTACCCTGTTAGCGTAGTGACTGAAAAACACATCAGTGACTGTCTTTCGGTTTGTCGCTATTTGGAGATAAATCAGTGTATGGCATAGTGTGTAATGTATAGTCTTGTAAGCAGGCATGACAAGGAAATCCGGCGATGGATTGCAATTCTCTAGGTGGTTGCCGTTGCTTAAGAATAGCACTGTGTTTACTAGCACAATTTACTCATTTTATCATGATAGTCGTTATAAAAACATGTTAGAATAAACTGCTATATTAATTGTACAAAATTATTTCATTACCTCATCTCTAAATAATGTACAATAAATTAATTCGTGCCATAAATGTCCAGATTACGTTAGTTATATATCGCATATTATTCAATAAATACCTTTACTTTTAATTAAATGAGTTAATCAAGCAATTAATAGCCTTCGCCGTGCCTTCATTAGGCTCGTAGATATTTGATCTTTTAATTTTTTTAATTAGTTTAAGGCGGAGATTTCATTTAAAACAAGACTCCTACAAAATGTAGTCATGCTAATAACTTGAAGCTATTGATAACAGATATGTTCAAAATTATGAACATCTTTAAGAATAACCCAGATTTAGTACAAAGAGGCTAGGACATATAACGCTTTGTAGCAATCTTCGTATATGTCCCTTCGACCTTTTGGGCTTGATAGTCGGAGTCTGCTAATTAAGTCGTTTGATAATGTAAAGCATGTGGTCATTGATCGGTCATTTAACGGATTTTGAAATTACTTCGACTCTCTTACTCGCACCTAAATCATAACTGACGAATGTTTGTGGCCTTATTAAATAATGCTCATTTAACGCGTCAAGGGAGAGAGAACTGGTCATATTACCGACCCTCTCGATGAAATAACGGCAGTGAGCGACCAATGCCAACCTGTCTCTCCAACCAGAGCGTGCTCACGCCCACGCGCGCGTAACCACAGATTGCGCCGCCGTGGTCTAGGGGTAAATTTCGTTCCCGCACACCAGACTAGGCCCCCTCGGCAGCGGCTCAAACCTAGGTCCGTTTCTCGGCGACACAAAATCTTACAACACTGCAACAACATTACACATACCGCCTCCACACACATGCTTACACAAGGAAGGGTTGTATTTTTTCCCTTATCGAACTGAAATAGTTTAGAAAATATCTGACACAAAATACATAGAAGAGTTGTCGAGGTATTTAATTATTTATTAATTATATATTATATATAATTATTTCTTCTAAGATTTCGCTGGTATCTTACGGTTTTCGTGGACGAGCGCAGAATTTGTTGAAATTGAAAGGGCTACCATAAATTATTGGTAAATATAATAATTTAATCCATCTGACCCACTTTGAAGCATAGGTTTGCATGTATGTTCACGTAATTTGATGATACACGTATTTTTTTTATATTTCTCGCACAGAAATAAACACAAAGGAAAATTTCCGGCCTCTCACCATTTCTTAAAAATTCAATAATTTTAAACCAAATCCTATTAATATAACATTTCTATAATTTAGATGAGAGAAGACTTGTTCAAACAGAACATAAATTAATAGACATCAATATTATAATAGTAACTTATTTTCCATCTCATTTATTTTTGTAACTTAAAAGAGATACCTTTATAGCCCTAAGCTAAAATTACTTCAATAAAATTCATAAAACGAAATATACATCACAGAGAGTAGCAGACTATTTATATTAGGAATTAATAGTAATCTTGTATGATATGAAACCGAAAGCCATCATAGATAGGCCATTATCAACGCCCACACGGTCACATTCGAACCTATATGAAGGATTGTTAATATTATTCTTAATTATAATCCAATTGGTACGAGAAATCAATAAGCTTAAATAAATATTGTGTATTTATTGACATTAAACATTAAGTATCGTTCTATTAAATTATTATTTTAATGGACATCTATACAAATAATAAGAATATAACGTGTCTCTTTGTGTATATATAATATTGTTTCGTTTTGGAATCATTACATAGTATAAAACAAAGTCCCCTATCGCGTCTGTCTGTTCGCAATAAACTTAAAAACTACCGAACGGATTTTCATGCGGCTTTCACCAGTGGATAAAGTGATTCATGAGGAAAGTTTTGGTATATAATTCGTGAAGGATTTCTTTATAATCAGGGCGGGACAACGTCTGCCGGCTCCGCTAGTAAATAATAAAATACATTGCAATCATTTTTAGAAAAGTCTGTCTGTTTGTATGAACACGCATCGCTGCTAAAGTTAAAAGTTAAAACTGCATCGGAAAACATAAAGCATACCCTCCAGTAATATTCAGTCCTTGTTTCATTAAAATCGGTTCATTCTATCAAAAGTTATTGTAATTTTAATGACGACGCGACTTAAGTACGGGAGAAAAGAAGATAAGTAAATGGACTTAATTACGTTCCACACAGGTATAAATAACATAAAACTATATTCCGCAATAACAAACCTAGTGTATAATTTTCTATCGATGCCCGAGCATGTGTTTCTACCTGAACTGGTTATCGTTTCTTTAATAATTCTTCCGAAATTGGATTATAATAGTCGGACGTCGGCTTTGTTATAATTTCTATCGAGAGAAATGTTAATAGGGGGACATATGTTCTCGCGTGATTACGCTTGATATGAAGGCGGTGCGTGCTGTGAGGTAATTTTATAGTTTTATAATTATAACCGTGTCTTTGTGCATTCTCTATCGTGCGCTACGAATACTTATGTTTCTTTTGTATTTTACTTATTGCTTATATCTATATAAATTATATATGCCTGCCGTTGTGCACGCATAATGCAAAACCTACTCCGTGTTATTACAAAAAAGTTAAATACGTATTAAATACTTCGTTTAAAAAAGTTTCCTAATAAATGCACCGCGCTCGCCCGAGGCAAGTTCGCGTTATCCTTTTTCACTAGTCTAACCTTTTTTTTTACTAGGGGAAATCCTACATGGGATACACCTCCCACTGCCGGGGGACAGTGAGAGGGTTATGCCGGACTCCTACCGGCTAAAACCCCTAGGCCGCTTGTGCGCGTATGTAGACCAGGGTACGGGCTCACGATTAGCATGCATCGATGCCCTGGTCGCGCGCCTGGGTCACCCGTAGATGTGCGGACGGGGACCCTCGTCTCGAGAGAGAGGATATTCCTCTCACTCCTGCTTCCTATTGAAGCTGCGGCTAGCCGTGCTTCAACTCTTCACTAGTCTAACCTAACGTAACCAAAGCGAGACAAAGAACAAGATGGCGAACATTCAGCGACCGCGGTGCATTTAATATGAAACCTTTTTAAAGCCAGGGTTCAATACGTATTTAACTTTTTTGTAATAACAGCGACCTAGTTTTTGATATCTTTTTTTAAGTTTACTTCTTAAATGTAACGTGTCTGTACTTCTTAGATTTTTGTGGATAAAATTGTTGCAAAAGACAAGACCTGTCTTGGAGTAAGTAATAAAATAATTAAATCATTTGTAGAAATATCTGTCTGTTGGTTTGTTTGGACACACATCACTGATAAAATACTGCATTGACAATAAAACCTCATAAAGCATATCCTCTAGTAACATTTAGTCTTGATTTCATTAAAATAGATTTACACTATGAAAAGTTGTTGTAATTTTTATGACGACGCGACTTAAGTATGAGAGATAGGTAGATAAGTAAATGGACTTAAAACATTCGGATGATTTTCTTAGTCACTGCTCTTTTACATTATATTTCACGCGAACGGAGTCGCGAGTACAGCTAGTGTATAAATAAAGCTACTGACTTTACAAATTAGAAGCATACTTCTATAATAAATAAATGTTAAACGCAAATCCCGTAAATCAATAAGCATTATTATTTTATATGAATTTCAAAATTATACAAAACTGTTTAAAAGCTAGAATATGTTATACTTCCATCCTTCGATGCTAAAATTTCTTGTGGGAAAACATTTGATTGAATTGTTATCGCTTCTGCTGTCCCTGCGGTAGGTTTGAAGATAAGAAACTTAGTTTAAATCTAATTCCGGTAGTCACGGCGCTGACACTATACAAGAATGACGAACAGTACGACTTTAATGTCAATTAGCAAAATGTTCCTCGTGAACTGCCGGTTAGCCTATAAATAATTCCCGGATAGGACCAAAAATAAGTTTTGTACCTTGTCCCCTTCTAATAAGACGCATGTTTAAATAATACGTTTAAGACATTGATGTATGCGCTTGGATGTCGTAATGCGAAAATGATATATACGGAGTCGACTTCGAACGATACTGATAAATCTGAAATAGAATTTAATTGACATGTTTGGTATGAAATTATTATTGCCCTATGTCATAAGTACATTGCGTGAACGTACTCTGAACGCGATAAACCAATTCTCACAACATTATCCGTGGAACTTTAGTCATAAACAGTGGCTGTTTGCAAAATAAATACTCTATTTAAACTGTAGACTGTACGAAACGCAACAATGCAAGCATAGTTACTTCACGTCGGTGTTCTGTGAGAGGGTGGTACTACCCCGGACGAGCCGACCCATTCATGCTGAAACTAGTAATAGCTACAGCGTGGTTCTACCATCTTCTAAATTGTAATAAGAAGTATTAGTATATTCGCGCTTGCCACCACTAGTATTTTTTTTTATGTCAAAAGGCGGCAAACGAACAGGTGGGTCACCTGATGTTAAATGATCACCACCATCCATAGACACTAGCAACACCAGGGGACGTTAAATAATAAGGTATAATAATAATTTAGTTAAAAGGGTATTGACGGGTTCGTTAATATATAATTTCATCGGGGAAAGGATCCCGCGGCGGCTGATCGCCGTGTTTTGCCTCGTTCCGGACCACACATCATCGGATCGGCGCTTATTGAAACCGGTATAGCATTGCGCTTTTCATTTGTTACTGTCCTCTAATTCATAAGCTCATAGAGATTTTCTACGTTCAGAGCTCTCATTTATTCTTATTTGGATACTATTCTTTAATTCTATTAGTATTGAATATTGGGATATATATATAATTCTTCTGTCCGTGTGAGTGAACCCATCTTAAGCGGCTGCAGAGATTTTGATGATTTTTTTGTGTGTTCAGGTGGATTCAAGAATAGTTTAGATTAACAATTAGATCCGATAGGTGGCACTGCGGTTGGCTTTTAGATTTTTTTTGTTATCAAGGCAGGATAGAGTCCACCTAGCCCGTTAGTTAATTAATAAAATCTGAAGGACAAAATGAGTTATATAACTTCAAATAAATTACCAAATTAAGGACGAATGGTTAAGATTAGCGGAAAATTTGATGTCTGTATGTTATAACGTTTTCTCAATAATTGCGTATATGTTGCTTATAGGACTTTTGCTTGTTTGATTGTAGTATCATTAAGAATAAAGTATAAAAATATAGCATTCTTGAAAGTAAAGTAATTTATTCAAAGAGTCCATAAAGGCATATCATCATCATCTCAGCCTATAGTCGTCCACTGCTGGACAAAGGCCTCACCACACGTTCTATTAATGAGGTGGATTTGCCATACTCGCCACGCTTGGCAAGCGGGTTGGCGAGCGCAGTAGTTAGATAAGAGATCGCTGCTGCCCGACACTCTTACCGGATAGTAGATGGATTAGTGAATGAGGTAAGGTTATGGTGGTTGTTGAGAGGAATGGTTTGTGGTGGACAGGGATTGTTCAAGGGAGGATACTACTACCTCGGATGGAACTGAAGGCATATATCTTAAACTTATTTACCCTCAACATTTCCACTTGAAATATAATGAAGTATAGTTACCTATAGTTATTAATTATATAGTACGTAGACCGAGGCTCTAAATATAATACGATACATAATCTATGTTGCAATATAGTTGGCACCCCTGTTACTGGAGTAACACTATCAATTGACGAAGAAAGAAAACTAAGGTGATCTGATAATTTATAAAAACCTCGTATAATTCCATCTAGATTTTAATTTTTACACATTTTAAGATAGAAACGCGCTCTTCAAGGTCGGTAACACAACAAGGAGATGCTCTTGGTGTTGCAGTTGTGCATAGGCGACGGTAACCATTTACCGTCAGGTGGACCGTCTGCATGTTTGCCACGTTTTGGCATAAAAAAGCGAAGGAGCTTTTAGTAAGTATGAAGCCGTTTACAGCTATCATTAAACCAATGGCAGATTATCGCCCGTATGTTCGTTTTAAACCAATCCCAGTTCAAATATTTGTTGTAAATGAATGTTTGTGTGTTTCTACCGTAGGAGAGTGCCGCGGCGGCAGTACGCCTAGCGGTGTTTGCTCATCTACTTATATCCGTGTTTGACTACGTACAACATGGTTAAATAACTAGCACTATTTGAATTAATGTAAGTGGGCAGGATCACGAGAAATTTATCTTCGTTATGTACATAACAGATTAGTTAAAAATTTACGGACGATGTTTTTTCACGACAAAGATCGCGACTTCTTTGCTAGATGTGACTACATTTTTAAGCTTACGAGTGCTTGAACTTCGAGTATAGTGAAAAAACAACTTTTCCCCAATTTATTTATTTTTTCCTACTGACTACGCTATTGACCAAGCAAGGTCTTAACAGCTTCACCGGACTACTAAGGCGAGCGCTTAAGGC
>MU159954.1:13813-46273 GCA_015888305.1 Antheraea pernyi
ATATATACAAATAATGTATCTAGAAAATTGTGCATCTTAAAAAGATGTATGTAAACGTCTCGATAAGATGTCTATTTCCTAAAGATAACAAACAGCAAACATAACATTTTCCTATTAATAAAGAAAAAATGGGTTATTTGCTAATCTACTTTGACCAATATAGCATAAATATTTGTACAATAAAGTACTTTATTTATTTTGAGATTTCAATGTAAATTAAATATGTACTTCACTGCAAATAATTTCAATTAATAAAAACTATCAATGATTTAAAAATACGCGCTGCAAAAGACATATTTTGTATTATGAACTTACGAAGTTTCTTTGACTTTCATGAATCATTAATGTCAAGCTGCCAAAAAATATATCGGATTATTACATATATTTAATTTATTTGTACAGTTATGCTACATTATCTTTTGGCACATTGCATTCACGCGAAGTCGGAATGGGACGCTAATGTAAAGTCAAAAAAATAAGTATATATCTTCTATAATTGTGTGCTTCTTGTAAAACACGCTGTATAATCGTTTTCTGGCTACCAAGATACGGGCTCTGCCTAGTTTGGTTGCCACTGTAAAAATATTTGTAAAATGTACAACATTTTTTAATAAACAGATTTTAATTTAAAAAAAAATTAAAAATTGTTTCTTAGCTTTCATGAGGAACTAGATTAACTAAAAAAAAATTAACCGACAGTTAATTCCACACAGATTTTCGCTAACGTAATGCTAATGTAATGTAATAGTTGTTTTTAATTAGCAATATATACCTCATATTGAAGAATGATAAGAAAGGAAGTAAGAAGAACAAAAGGTTTTTATTGGAAAGTAGTTAGTTATATGGAGAAAACAATGTAAGAATATAACAGTGTAAGAATAACAAAAAAAGAGAACAATAAATTTACTTGACATTATTTTTAAAGCAGTAAATAATAAAGAAAATAAAATTTGTAATTCTAATCCTCAGTAATATACTAATATTAATAATATACTATTTTATATTTCTCATTCATGTACTAATTTAGGCTTTTACTCTGCGGTCAACAGAATATCTAGGTCATATAACTCACTCCATAAAACATGCGACATTTTCTCAACTAAACGAAATCATTTCAAAACAACGATAGAGACATATCAGTCTCTTCACAAAACACAGTTATATTTTTTTTTTCAGTATTTCCTATATTTCTGAATCTATATTCTCTTTCTGTTTCAATCTTCTCGTTTTTGTATTATCATGTAAAATTGTTTAATTTTTTTATTTAATTTATTGTTGGATCATGCCGTGATTGTCTGTAAATATGACTACATTTATAATGTGTTACAATAGTTCTACTTTTTATATAATCACTAATGTATTGTCATGTTGACGATCCTAAAATAAATAAATAAATAAAATAAATAAATAAGTATTCTTATCATTTAAACAGACAATTATACTCCCCATGCAAAAATTAGTCCCGTGATCTCCAGGGTCAATACTACGAATTACTTTCACCGCGTTACGAGCTCTATCAATAAAATCATTCAAAAAATAATCAAAATACTCTTTATTCAATTTAGGCGCTCAGAAGGCACTTATGATCGTCAAAACTACCAGCAGTTCAGAAAACAACCTAGTCCTCGAGAATAACTAGCAAGAATCTCGATCTGGTTTATCTTTTCATAACACATAACATATTTTTTGATTATTACAACATAATAGACATATAAAGTTACATTCGTTTTTGGTGGATGCACAGAGAGGGTCGTCACTTCCAGACGTCTCCATCGTTCACATATTGATCTAACCTGTAAATGATAGCGGAATCTACTATTTTGGCAACCAATCTACTACATTATTATTGTCATTCATAATACTATTGATAGGTTCACTTAGTCTAAACACAGTATTTTAGGTAATAGTTTTAAGTTTTATAACAAAGTACCAAAACATATTACCGATTTGCCGCATAGTGAGTTCAAGAACCATGTCCGCTTGACATTTTAATATGTAAAGGCAATTATAGGGTGGATCGATATGTGAATGATTGTGACGTCTGGAAATTATTCCCCTCTTTGTGTATTTGATAAAAATGAATGTAACCATTTATGTTTTGTAAAAAAAATATATACCATGACGAGATAAACCAGATAGCGTTCCTTGCCAGTACTTCTAACTGGGTTATTTTCCGAACCGGTGGTAGCTTTGACATTCATAAAGCACCTTCTCAAGAACTAAATTGAATAAAGGATATTTTGATTTTTTGATGGTGGCCCCCTTATTCGAACTTTCCATGGAGTTTTTGTGGCTTCTCAGAATTCATGCTCATTCCCATCCACTTCACCTGTACACAATAGCCGAAATGTATTACGTAAAGTGCAACCAATATTACTAAATATAAGAGACAAATAAAACAAGATTATGAATAAAATATATAAGTCACTAGGTGATAGACTAATATTTCGCCAAAAACTCGACCTGTATTTATTACGGTTGTACTTGAAATTTAAAACGCGAAATGCACAGTCTACAGTACATACAGTCTGAAAAAAATTCTACATATGTATTTTGTTCACGTAAAAAAAAGGAATACCTATTTTTCGTTTGTTTTGCAATCGTAACTATCGAAAGTGGGTTACCGAAAACTATTTCAGTCCAATGTATACATACGAGTTAGCTGTGGATTTGTTTGCACACTTTTCGGTTGTTATAACTTGTTTAGATTAGGTGAAAATAGGTTTAATAGTTATTCTGATGCACTTCCCGGAATATTTATCACTAGATCTGATAGTTGAGTTTATTTTTTTTTGTATTTCATTTACTGTAAATGCAATACGGTAAGTTTAAAAGATCAGATATCGCTCTGATATAGGCATTCACAGTTCGGTTCTCTTTGTATTGCTCGGTTCTTATCGCGCAAGCAATTCATCTTAGCTATCCTTGGCTCCCCGATCCCCACGTCAGCCCTAATATTTCACTACCGCTTAATTTATTTTCCCATGAACTACCTTTTGAATAGTATTTTCTCTACTTCTGATGGCTGTAATAATATTAGATAGCTTATATAATTCGTTAATTAATAGATGATAGAATAAAATCCATTTTTCAAATCTCGCAAGTTACGGTTGTAACAAAAATAAACGTTTTTTTTTTGTCATTTGTGGCAAACGAACAGGTGGGTCACCTGATATTAAGTGATCACCGTCCATGGACACTAACAACACCAGAGGAGTCGCAAGTTCGTTGCCACCCTTTGGGGGGAAGGGTTCGTGGAGGGAGAGGGAGAGGAGAGAGGAGAGGGGAGGGGAGATGGGCCTCCGGCGCTCTCACTGACCGAACAAAACGCAATAATGCAAGCACTGTTACTTCACGTCGGTTTTCTATGAGAGGGTGGTTCTACCCCGCGCGAGCCGACCCATTCATGCTAAAACCAGTAATAGTTTCAGCCTGGCTCTGCCACCATAAATTTCGTGTTTGTCATAGTATCTAGTATATAATTTATTTCTATTTTTAATATAACTATTCAGTTTAATTTGATGTTGCTATTAATGTTTAATTGTATTATATGCCTAATACACTGACTACATTTAACAGCAACTAAAATCTTCTGTACAAAAAAATATTTTGTTATGTCAACTGTCTCGCATGATCGATCGTAAGTTCTTACATTTTACTGATGACAAGTACACCGACGTACGTTTTTGTATGCATGTATGTAGACATGTTGCACTAATTAGTTATATGTAATTCGATGTACGACGTTGTTAATAATAACTAGGAGCGTAGTAATAATATCGTTCTCTATTACTTTTATAGATGATTTGTGAATGAATAAATAAATTTTGTAATCTGATACCAAAATGCTTGGAACATTTCCTTGACTCCTCATGTACTCATGTGGCATCCATTTAGCATTAAACTAGATATTTAATTGCTTTTTACTTGAAATATTTCACAAACACAACGTAAGAAAAAATCTATGAAGAAGTTCAAAGCACTAACTCTTATGTTTAAGCTATTACTTACCTATAATATTTTTTTCTATGATAAATCAATATAACACAAATAGAATACACAAAAATCACTTTTTTTATTATAATTATAACTTTGTAAGTGTATTAATTGTTCGGAAATAGTGCGCCTGCGCAGAGCCGGTAACTCCGACTGTAGGGAGCGTTGAGACCGGCCATTAGTTGCGTAACTAGGACGTGAATGGATTTCAGTTCCCAGTTACGACTCCGAAAATATTTCACGAAGTAATATTTTAACTCGCGTGAAACATTTAGCTACGGCGTGATGGGTATTTTTCTAAACAATAGCTACGTTCGACTGTTACCGCATTCATTTGTTAAGCGCATTCCAATTTTAACCTTATTATGGGACACATTGAAATCGAATTATTAAGTTCTTTTAGTTAGTAGTGGATTATTTTTGTAAAATCGATTTTAATGTAATTGTTATATACATTTTCTATTATGATTATTATTATATGGTATAAAACAAAGTCCCCTACCACGTCTGTATGTTCGCGATAAACTCAAAAACTACTGAATGGATTTTCTTCCGGTTTTCACCAGTAAATAAAGTGGTTCATGAGGAAAGTTTTGGTATATTATTTGTCAAGGATTTTTTTATAATCAGGGTGCAACAAAGTCTGCCGTGCCCGCTAGTGTATTATAATTTTTATTACTGTACCAAGTGAATGTTTAAACGGTGACACCTATCACTTGGTTACATTTAACACATAAAATAATAATATAAAAACGAATACTAAGAAACAACAAAGATAACCTCAGTTACAGTTTATTCTAAAACTTTTTAAGGTATGGGAACGATACTTTTAAACGTAACAAGTGACACCTAGCTTCAATGAACAAAATACAAGGGGCGCTTTTCAAGGTTAATCATTATGTAACTAGTTATCGTGAGAATGCTGCACGTTCAAACAAAAGGGAAGCGGAGTACGAGCCGAGGTGCGGGACGCGGCCCGGAGAACATACGTGACAAAGCGTGATTAATTTAATACACTAGTTCGTTTTTGCGTAAATCACTTGATGTTGAGTGTATATCAGTTTTGCGTTTTTCGTGATAATTAAATCAAATATTAAGCACCTATTTTTTATTGCTTTAGAACGAGATGCAAGTAATGAATAATCTGTGAGAGTATTGCAACTATTTAACCAGTCATGCTATATATTTATATTATTTTCTATTATATAAATCTACTGTCTTGTTTTATTTTCCCTGGCGACTACCACTCGCCGAGGCTTCGCTCAGATACAATGTACTAATATAGGTTTAAGAATGTCTAAAAGATTTAAACACCTATTATTCAATCAATTTGGAGTATGTTCATTGACAGTTTATTAAAGAAGCTCTATAAGACTCGTCATACAATCTTTTTTAATGCGTAATTTTAAATCTGCTACATTATTTTTATATATTGATTAAAATGATATACAGTAAAGAAAATTTTTGATCTAAATTAAATACGCAGCCGAACTAAAGTATTGAAATGGACAATTAACAATGCCATATTCTTCAACATAGAAAATAATTTAGTAATTCTGGGATGATATTTAAAAAGTAACAATGTTTACTGCAGACTACCCTTAGGAGATAGATAGGTACTCTATATTATCCGGAGGATTACTTTTTTCAAGATATTCAATTTCGTAGCATTACATTATTTTGATATCTCATAAGGTATACTCGTAGGTATATTAGCAACGTCCGTCGTAATGGAAAATGTATTATACGATTTGATAATCTATTTCCTCCTTCTATAAAAGTAATAATCACATTATAAATATAGACCGGAGAAAAGCGGAAATGTCGTTATTTGCATTTTGAGCTAGATTACTTTTTAATATATTCTTGTATAAAAACTACCGCTTTGAATAGTCTGGGTCTCGTTTTCCTACGAATAAATTTTTCATCGATACGGCCTTACTTTTTTGCGTAGTTTTAGCTCTACTCATAATAAAAATTTGTCGTAACTAAGGTAAAATACGATTTAAAAAATATATAGATATGTACTACTTTGTTTACGTGTCACAGAGACTTCTTGGAATCGCTTGCTATATAGGTACATACCAATTTTCAACTTTATATCTCTATAAATATGAGTTATGAATTTTTGAAATAGTATCTTGGTTCTGGTGTAAAGTTGGATTTTTCAAGTTACGACAATTCCGCTTTCTTCCGTCGATATATACTATGTCGAAGAAATTCTCTAAATGATAGTGAAAATTACATCAAAACCCATTGCGTAATTTAAAGTAACTAAGCGCAAACACAAACAGACGCCGATAGTACTTGGAATCGAACAAAAGAGTGGAAGTAAACGTATGATATAGTCTAGTCGACAAGTTAAAAATGGTACGAAATAGCGATACTGCTCTTATAATTATGTGCGATAGCTCATTGGATCCGGAATGACGTCTAGAAAAATGTGCCAAAAGCGTGTATTAGCACATAAAAAATTGCAAAAGTTATAAACAATTAAAGATTAAAAAAAAATGGTATTTCGTTAATAAACTATTAATATTTAAGAAATTTCAAAAAAAGATTCTGAAAGAGGAGGAAATTTCCAATTAAAAACTCCTAACTCCCGGAACTCTATCTTTTATTATTTATAATTTTAATTTAACGCTGAAAATAGGTCTGCGCGTGACATTTTTAGGATGCGCGCGTGGCGTCAAAAGCGAGTACGACACATTAATTAATTTATTTAAGGTATTGATTTTTTTTTTTTAATTTGAAAAAAATATAGTGTCTTCTGAACACTATAAATAACTTATTCCCGTTGGAAATTTTACTTAAAGTTAATTTTTCAACAAGTTAAACAATTGATAACTAACGAAATTTTCCCGAACTACCGTCTTAATTGTAAGTGAAAAAAAATGTTTAAATAATGGTCGTAAAAAATTTTCGCTTCGTAGAGCCTTTCTTACATACATACTTAACAAGATCGCGCCATAAAAGTTAAAAAAATATTTATACTTTGTTTATAACAATATAATAAAAATAACAAAAACCTTAAAATTCCAAGTAAAGTTGTTAAAAAAAAATTGTTATAAACAAAGTATAAATATTTTTTTAACTTTTATGGCTCTTTCAGAATCTTTTTTTGAAATTTCTTAAATATTAATAGTTTTTTAAATATTGGCAAAAAACGAAATGCCATTTTTTTCATCTTTAATTGTTTATAACTTTTGCAATTTTTTATGTGCTAATACACACTTTTGGCACATTTTTCTAGACGTCATTCCGGATCCAATGAGCTATCGCACATAATTTTAAGAGCAGTATCTCTATTTTGTCTTAACATTTCCCTGTTGTGTCCATATGTTGTTTATTATTTCTTATGGTAGTGGGACAAGGAGGCGATACTGTATCTGAGGGTAAGCTCAATGCAATTGAAAATCATGTAGTATCTATCAAAATTATATAGATGATTAATTTACTGCTTAACATTTCCCTGTTGTGTCCATATGTTGTTTATTATTTCTTATGGTAGTGGGACAAGGAGGCGATACTGTATCTGAGGGTAAGCTCAATGCAATTGAAAATCATGTAGTATCTATCAAAATTATATAGATGATTAATTTACTGCTTAACATTTCCCTGTTGTGTCCATATGTTGTTTATTATTTCTTATGGTAGTGGGACAAGGAGGCGATACTGTATCTGAGGGTAAGCTCAATGCAATTGAAAATCATGTAGTATCTATCAAAATTATATAGATGATTAATTTACTGCTTAACATTTCCCTGTTGTGTCCATATGTTGTTTATTATTTCTTATGGTAGTGGGACAAGGAGGCGATACTGTATCTGAGGGTAAGCTCAATGCAATTGAAAATCATGTAGTATCTATCAAAATTATATAGATGATTAATTTACTGCTTAACATTTCCCTGTTGTGTCCATATGTTGTTTATTATTTCTTATGGTAGTGGGACAAGGAGGCGATACTGTATCTGAGGGTAAGCTCAATGCAATTGAAAATCATGTAGTATCTATCAAAATTATATAGATGATTAATTTACTGCTTAACATTTCCCTGTTGTGTCCATATGTTGTTTATTATTTCTTATGGTAGTGGGACAAGGAGGCGATACTGTATCTGAGGGTAAGCTCAATGCAATTGAAAATCATGTAGTATCTATCAAAATTATATAGATGATTAATTTACTGCTTAACATTTCCCTGTTGTGTCCATATGTTGTTTATTATTTCTTATGGTAGTGGGACAAGGAGGCGATACTGTATCTGAGGGTAAGCTCAATGCAATTGAAAATCATGTAGTATCTATCAAAATTATATAGATGATTAATTTACTGCTTAACATTTCCCTGTTGTGTCCATATGTTGTTTATTATTTCTTATGGTAGTGGGACAAGGAGGCGATACTGTATCTGAGGGTAAGCTCAATGCAATTGAAAATCATGTAGTATCTATCAAAATTATATAGATGATTAATTTACTGCTTAACATTTCCCTGTTGTGTCCATATGTTGTTTATTATTTCTTATGGTAGTGGGACAAGGAGGCGATACTGTATCTGAGGGTAAGCTCAATGCAATTGAAAATCATGTAGTATCTATCAAAATTATATAGATGATTAATTTACTGCTTAACATTTCCCTGTTGTGTCCATATGTTGTTTATTATTTCTTATGGTAGTGGGACAAGGAGGCGATACTGTATCTGAGGGTAAGCTCAATGCAATTGAAAATCATGTAGTATCTATCAAAATTATATAGATGATT
The DNA here is from genome assembly GCA_015888305.1 of Antheraea pernyi. Taxonomy (NCBI): domain Eukaryota; kingdom Metazoa; phylum Arthropoda; class Insecta; order Lepidoptera; family Saturniidae; genus Antheraea; species Antheraea pernyi. The sequence goes on from MU159954.1 coordinate 22,575, forward strand.
AATTTACTGCTTAACATTTCCCTGTTGTGTCCATATGTTGTTTATTATTTCTTATGGTAGTGGGACAAGGAGGCGATACTGTATCTGAGGGTAAGCTCAATGCAATTGAAAATCATGTAGTATCTATCAAAATTATATAGATGATTAATTTACTGCTTAACATTTCCCTGTTGTGTCCATATGTTGTTTATTATTTCTTATGGTAGTGGGACAAGGAGGCGATACTGTATCTGAGGGTAAGCTCAATGCAATTGAAAATCATGTAGTATCTATCAAAATTATATAGATGATTAATTTACTGCTTAACATTTCCCTGTTGTGTCCATATGTTGTTTATTATTTCTTATGGTAGTGGGACAAGGAGGCGATACTGTATCTGAGGGTAAGCTCAATGCAATTGAAAATCATGTAGTATCTATCAAAATTATATAGATGATTAATTTACTGCTTAACATTTCCCTGTTGTGTCCATATGTTGTTTATTATTTCTTATGGTAGTGGGACAAGGAGGCGATACTGTATCTGAGGGTAAGCTCAATGCAATTGAAAATCATGTAGTATCTATCAAAATTATATAGATGATTAATTTACTGCTTAACATTTCCCTGTTGTGTCCATATGTTGTTTATTATTTCTTATGGTAGTGGGACAAGGAGGCGATACTGTATCTGAGGGTAAGCTCAATGCAATTGAAAATCATGTAGTATCTATCAAAATTATATAGATGATTAATTTACTGCTTAACATTTCCCTGTTGTGTCCATATGTTGTTTATTATTTCTTATGGTAGTGGGACAAGGAGGCGATACTGTATCTGAGGGTAAGCTCAATGCAATTGAAAATCATGTAGTATCTATCAAAATTATATAGATGATTAATTTACTGCTTAACATTTCCCTGTTGTGTCCATATGTTGTTTATTATTTCTTATGGTAGTGGGACAAGGAGGCGATACTGTATCTGAGGGTAAGCTCAATGCAATTGAAAATCATGTAGTATCTATCAAAATTATATAGATGATTAATTTACTGCTTAACATTTCCCTGTTGTGTCCATATGTTGTTTATTATTTCTTATGGTAGTGGGACAAGGAGGCGATACTGTATCTGAGGGTAAGCTCAATGCAATTGAAAATCATGTAGTATCTATCAAAATTATATAGATGATTAATTTACTGCTTAACATTTCCCTGTTGTGTCCATATGTTGTTTATTATTTCTTATGGTAGTGGGACAAGGAGGCGATACTGTATCTGAGGGTAAGCTCAATGCAATTGAAAATCATGTAGTATCTATCAAAATTATATAGATGATTAATTTACTGCTTAACATTTCCCTGTTGTGTCCATATGTTGTTTATTATTTCTTATGGTAGTGGGACAAGGAGGCGATACTGTATCTGAGGGTAAGCTCAATGCAATTGAAAATCATGTAGTATCTATCAAAATTATATAGATGATTAATTTACTGCTTAACATTTCCCTGTTGTGTCCATATGTTGTTTATTATTTCTTATGGTAGTGGGACAAGGAGGCGATACTGTATCTGAGGGTAAGCTCAATGCAATTGAAAATCATGTAGTATCTATCAAAATTATATAGATGATTAATTTACTGCTTAACATTTCCCTGTTGTGTCCATATGTTGTTTATTATTTCTTATGGTAGTGGGACAAGGAGGCGATACTGTATCTGAGGGTAAGCTCAATGCAATTGAAAATCATGTAGTATCTATCAAAATTATATAGATGATTAATTTACTGCTTAACATTTCCCTGTTGTGTCCATATGTTGTTTATTATTTCTTATGGTAGTGGGACAAGGAGGCGATACTGTATCTGAGGGTAAGCTCAATGCAATTGAAAATCATGTAGTATCTATCAAAATTATATAGATGATTAATTTACTGCTTAACATTTCCCTGTTGTGTCCATATGTTGTTTATTATTTCTTATGGTAGTGGGACAAGGAGGCGATACTGTATCTGAGGGTAAGCTCAATGCAATTGAAAATCATGTAGTATCTATCAAAATTATATAGATGATTAATTTACTGCTTAACATTTCCCTGTTGTGTCCATATGTTGTTTATTATTTCTTATGGTAGTGGGACAAGGAGGCGATACTGTATCTGAGGGTAAGCTCAATGCAATTGAAAATCATGTAGTATCTATCAAAATTATATAGATGATTAATTTACTGCTTAACATTTCCCTGTTGTGTCCATATGTTGTTTATTATTTCTTATGGTAGTGGGACAAGGAGGCGATACTGTATCTGAGGGTAAGCTCAATGCAATTGAAAATCATGTAGTATCTATCAAAATTATATAGATGATTAATTTACTGCTTAACATTTCCCTGTTGTGTCCATATGTTGTTTATTATTTCTTATGGTAGTGGGACAAGGAGGCGATACTGTATCTGAGGGTAAGCTCAATGCAATTGAAAATCATGTAGTATCTATCAAAATTATATAGATGATTAATTTACTGCTTAACATTTCCCTGTTGTGTCCATATGTTGTTTATTATTTCTTATGGTAGTGGGACAAGGAGGCGATACTGTATCTGAGGGTAAGCTCAATGCAATTGAAAATCATGTAGTATCTATCAAAATTATATAGATGATTAATTTACTGCTTAACATTTCCCTGTTGTGTCCATATGTTGTTTATTATTTCTTATGGTAGTGGGACAAGGAGGCGATACTGTATCTGAGGGTAAGCTCAATGCAATTGAAAATCATGTAGTATCTATCAAAATTATATAGATGATTAATTTACTGCTTAACATTTCCCTGTTGTGTCCATATGTTGTTTATTATTTCTTATGGTAGTGGGACAAGGAGGCGATACTGTATCTGAGGGTAAGCTCAATGCAATTGAAAATCATGTAGTATCTATCAAAATTATATAGATGATTAATTTACTGCTTAACATTTCCCTGTTGTGTCCATATGTTGTTTATTATTTCTTATGGTAGTGGGACAAGGAGGCGATACTGTATCTGAGGGTAAGCTCAATGCAATTGAAAATCATGTAGTATCTATCAAAATTATATAGATGATTAATTTACTGCTTAACATTTCCCTGTTGTGTCCATATGTTGTTTATTATTTCTTATGGTAGTGGGACAAGGAGGCGATACTGTATCTGAGGGTAAGCTCAATGCAATTGAAAATCATGTAGTATCTATCAAAATTATATAGATGATTAATTTACTGCTTAACATTTCCCTGTTGTGTCCATATGTTGTTTATTATTTCTTATGGTAGTGGGACAAGGAGGCGATACTGTATCTGAGGGTAAGCTCAATGCAATTGAAAATCATGTAGTATCTATCAAAATTATATAGATGATTAATTTACTGCTTAACATTTCCCTGTTGTGTCCATATGTTGTTTATTATTTCTTATGGTAGTGGGACAAGGAGGCGATACTGTATCTGAGGGTAAGCTCAATGCAATTGAAAATCATGTAGTATCTATCAAAATTATATAGATGATTAATTTACTGCTTAACATTTCCCTGTTGTGTCCATATGTTGTTTATTATTTCTTATGGTAGTGGGACAAGGAGGCGATACTGTATCTGAGGGTAAGCTCAATGCAATTGAAAATCATGTAGTATCTATCAAAATTATATAGATGATTAATTTACTGCTTAACATTTCCCTGTTGTGTCCATATGTTGTTTATTATTTCTTATGGTAGTGGGACAAGGAGGCGATACTGTATCTGAGGGTAAGCTCAATGCAATTGAAAATCATGTAGTATCTATCAAAATTATATAGATGATTAATTTACTGCTTAACATTTCCCTGTTGTGTCCATATGTTGTTTATTATTTCTTATGGTAGTGGGACAAGGAGGCGATACTGTATCTGAGGGTAAGCTCAATGCAATTGAAAATCATGTAGTATCTATCAAAATTATATAGATGATTAATTTACTGCTTAACATTTCCCTGTTGTGTCCATATGTTGTTTATTATTTCTTATGGTAGTGGGACAAGGAGGCGATACTGTATCTGAGGGTAAGCTCAATGCAATTGAAAATCATGTAGTATCTATCAAAATTATATAGATGATTAATTTACTGCTTAACATTTCCCTGTTGTGTCCATATGTTGTTTATTATTTCTTATGGTAGTGGGACAAGGAGGCGATACTGTATCTGAGGGTAAGCTCAATGCAATTGAAAATCATGTAGTATCTATCAAAATTATATAGATGATTAATTTACTGCTTAACATTTCCCTGTTGTGTCCATATGTTGTTTATTATTTCTTATGGTAGTGGGACAAGGAGGCGATACTGTATCTGAGGGTAAGCTCAATGCAATTGAAAATCATGTAGTATCTATCAAAATTATATAGATGATTAATTTACTGCTTAACATTTCCCTGTTGTGTCCATATGTTGTTTATTATTTCTTATGGTAGTGGGACAAGGAGGCGATACTGTATCTGAGGGTAAGCTCAATGCAATTGAAAATCATGTAGTATCTATCAAAATTATATAGATGATTAATTTACTGCTTAACATTTCCCTGTTGTGTCCATATGTTGTTTATTATTTCTTATGGTAGTGGGACAAGGAGGCGATACTGTATCTGAGGGTAAGCTCAATGCAATTGAAAATCATGTAGTATCTATCAAAATTATATAGATGATTAATTTACTGCTTAACATTTCCCTGTTGTGTCCATATGTTGTTTATTATTTCTTATGGTAGTGGGACAAGGAGGCGATACTGTATCTGAGGGTAAGCTCAATGCAATTGAAAATCATGTAGTATCTATCAAAATTATATAGATGATTAATTTACTGCTTAACATTTCCCTGTTGTGTCCATATGTTGTTTATTATTTCTTATGGTAGTGGGACAAGGAGGCGATACTGTATCTGAGGGTAAGCTCAATGCAATTGAAAATCATGTAGTATCTATCAAAATTATATAGATGATTAATTTACTGCTTAACATTTCCCTGTTGTGTCCATATGTTGTTTATTATTTCTTATGGTAGTGGGACAAGGAGGCGATACTGTATCTGAGGGTAAGCTCAATGCAATTGAAAATCATGTAGTATCTATCAAAATTATATAGATGATTAATTTACTGCTTAACATTTCCCTGTTGTGTCCATATGTTGTTTATTATTTCTTATGGTAGTGGGACAAGGAGGCGATACTGTATCTGAGGGTAAGCTCAATGCAATTGAAAATCATGTAGTATCTATCAAAATTATATAGATGATTAATTTACTGCTTAACATTTCCCTGTTGTGTCCATATGTTGTTTATTATTTCTTATGGTAGTGGGACAAGGAGGCGATACTGTATCTGAGGGTAAGCTCAATGCAATTGAAAATCATGTAGTATCTATCAAAATTATATAGATGATTAATTTACTGCTTAACATTTCCCTGTTGTGTCCATATGTTGTTTATTATTTCTTATGGTAGTGGGACAAGGAGGCGATACTGTATCTGAGGGTAAGCTCAATGCAATTGAAAATCATGTAGTATCTATCAAAATTATATAGATGATTAATTTACTGCTTAACATTTCCCTGTTGTGTCCATATGTTGTTTATTATTTCTTATGGTAGTGGGACAAGGAGGCGATACTGTATCTGAGGGTAAGCTCAATGCAATTGAAAATCATGTAGTATCTATCAAAATTATATAGATGATTAATTTACTGCTTAACATTTCCCTGTTGTGTCCATATGTTGTTTATTATTTCTTATGGTAGTGGGACAAGGAGGCGATACTGTATCTGAGGGTAAGCTCAATGCAATTGAAAATCATGTAGTATCTATCAAAATTATATAGATGATTAATTTACTGCTTAACATTTCCCTGTTGTGTCCATATGTTGTTTATTATTTCTTATGGTAGTGGGACAAGGAGGCGATACTGTATCTGAGGGTAAGCTCAATGCAATTGAAAATCATGTAGTATCTATCAAAATTATATAGATGATTAATTTACTGCTTAACATTTCCCTGTTGTGTCCATATGTTGTTTATTATTTCTTATGGTAGTGGGACAAGGAGGCGATACTGTATCTGAGGGTAAGCTCAATGCAATTGAAAATCATGTAGTATCTATCAAAATTATATAGATGATTAATTTACTGCTTAACATTTCCCTGTTGTGTCCATATGTTGTTTATTATTTCTTATGGTAGTGGGACAAGGAGGCGATACTGTATCTGAGGGTAAGCTCAATGCAATTGAAAATCATGTAGTATCTATCAAAATTATATAGATGATTAATTTACTGCTTAACATTTCCCTGTTGTGTCCATATGTTGTTTATTATTTCTTATGGTAGTGGGACAAGGAGGCGATACTGTATCTGAGGGTAAGCTCAATGCAATTGAAAATCATGTAGTATCTATCAAAATTATATAGATGATTAATTTACTGCTTAACATTTCCCTGTTGTGTCCATATGTTGTTTATTATTTCTTATGGTAGTGGGACAAGGAGGCGATACTGTATCTGAGGGTAAGCTCAATGCAATTGAAAATCATGTAGTATCTATCAAAATTATATAGATGATTAATTTACTGCTTAACATTTCCCTGTTGTGTCCATATGTTGTTTATTATTTCTTATGGTAGTGGGACAAGGAGGCGATACTGTATCTGAGGGTAAGCTCAATGCAATTGAAAATCATGTAGTATCTATCAAAATTATATAGATGATTAATTTACTGCTTAACATTTCCCTGTTGTGTCCATATGTTGTTTATTATTTCTTATGGTAGTGGGACAAGGAGGCGATACTGTATCTGAGGGTAAGCTCAATGCAATTGAAAATCATGTAGTATCTATCAAAATTATATAGATGATTAATTTACTGCTTAACATTTCCCTGTTGTGTCCATATGTTGTTTATTATTTCTTATGGTAGTGGGACAAGGAGGCGATACTGTATCTGAGGGTAAGCTCAATGCAATTGAAAATCATGTAGTATCTATCAAAATTATATAGATGATTAATTTACTGCTTAACATTTCCCTGTTGTGTCCATATGTTGTTTATTATTTCTTATGGTAGTGGGACAAGGAGGCGATACTGTATCTGAGGGTAAGCTCAATGCAATTGAAAATCATGTAGTATCTATCAAAATTATATAGATGATTAATTTACTGCTTAACATTTCCCTGTTGTGTCCATATGTTGTTTATTATTTCTTATGGTAGTGGGACAAGGAGGCGATACTGTATCTGAGGGTAAGCTCAATGCAATTGAAAATCATGTAGTATCTATCAAAATTATATAGATGATTAATTTACTGCTTAACATTTCCCTGTTGTGTCCATATGTTGTTTATTATTTCTTATGGTAGTGGGACAAGGAGGCGATACTGTATCTGAGGGTAAGCTCAATGCAATTGAAAATAATGTAGTATTTATCAAAATTAAAGAGATGATTAATTTACTGCTTAACATTTCCCTGTTGTGTCCATATGTTGTTTATTATTTCTTATGGTAGTGGGACAAGGAGGCGATACTGTATCTGAGGGTAAGCTCAATGCAATTGAAAATCATGTAGTATCTATCAAAATTATATAGATGATTAATTTACTGCTTAACATTTCCCTGTTGTGTCCATATGTTGTTTATTTTTTCCTAATATAGTCGGACAAGGAGAGGATACTGTATCTGAGGGTAAGCTCAATGCAATTGAAAATCATGTAGTATCTATCAAAATTATATAGATGATTAATTTACTGCTTAACATTTCCCTGTTGTGTCCATATGTTGTTTATTTTTTCCTAATATAGTCGGACAAGGAGAGGATACTGTATCTGAGGGTAAGCTCAATGCAATTGAAAATCATGTAGTATCTATCAAAATTATATAGATGATTAATTTACTGCTTAACATTTCCCTGTTGTGTCCATATGTTGTTTATTTTTTCCTAATATAGTCGGACAAGGAGAGGATACTGTATCTGAGGGTAAGCTCAATGCAATTGAAAATCATGTAGTATCTATCAAAATTATATAGATGATTAATTTACTGCTTAACATTTCCCTGTTGTGTCCATATGTTGTTTATTATTTCTTATGGTAGTGGGACAAGGAGGCGATACTGTATCTGAGGGTAAGCTCAATGCAATTGAAAATCATGTAGTATCTATCAAAATTATATAGATGATTAATTTACTGCTTAACATTTCCCTGTTGTGTCCATATGTTGTTTCTTTTTTCCTATTATAGTGGGACAAGGAGACGGTACTGTATCTGAGGGTAAGCTCAATGCAATAGAAAATAATGTAGTATCTATCAAAATTAAAAGAATGATTAATTTGCTAATTAACACTGCCTTAATGTGTTCATATATTGTTTCTTTTTTCTTTGCAAGGTGACGGTACTGTACTGGAGGGAAATGTGCAATTGAAAATTATCGTGGCTTTTATTAGATTTACTACAAGTCATCGTCCACCATAGTTGCAATGTCAACACACAAGCCTTTCGGCAGGTCTTACAGTGACTGATCCCGAAATGTGACAAAACAAAAGAAAAAAATGGCCCTATCGGCAACAGATACCTTATTACTCAGCTTAATTACTAAAACCCGACACCCCTAAGCGTATGACTATTGTGAGTCTTACACCTGATGTACGGCGGTCTAGACAGTCGAAAACAAGTCGTGTTTTACAAAACATAATTAAACTTTGACACTTATCATTAACCCCTTTTGTCCATCGCTGAGGACGAGAAAATTTCAAAGCAGCCAATTATTTTCTAAAGCAACGTTATCAGTATTCATAGTTCGTCGAATAGTATACTTTCATATAATGTAATGATTTAAGCTATAAATAATGAAACTGATGCATATTATTGTATATCTTATCACAGTTCACCTACAGAAACAATAAGGAATGGAAACATTTGTAATTTTAGGAGGCACTAACATAGTTAGTAAGATACTTACGGTCATCACCATGAGACCTAAAGGCACCCAGACGAGTAATGTTAGAAGGAAATGCCAATAAATACCAAGAATACGAACATCTTCAGCGCAGTAAGTTTCCAAATAGTCCAACCATTGTCGCTCCTTACATTAAAAAAATGTAAAGGTATATAATCTCATTAACATTATCTATTATACATTATCTACACATTTTAAATTATCTATTACTAGCGGGTCCCACCCAGATTATTAAAAAAATCCTTGACAAATTATATACTAAAACCTTCCTCATAAATAACTCTATCTACTGGTGGAAACCGCATGAAAATCAACAGACAGACGCGTTAGGGGACTTTGTTTTATACTATGTAAAGGTACTAACATATCTATTAGAAATGTTGGTTATAAAAAAGGAGATTGAGGAAGCATATTACTAAGAAGCTTATATTGATAGCTTGGTATGAAATTACCACAAAGTATTAGCACCATTAGCATTGATATAATCAGTATTATACATAATGTTACCGTAATTAACATTACACGCAATGTAATCATCTTGATGGCGAAGGCTATTTTAAAATGACTGGTCTATGTGTTATGAACACAATGCATTCTATAAATATTGGATGTCTAAAACATTGCACAAACTGTAAACAATTTTATATCTTTCATAACTTCAAATAAGCAGAATGGAAGAGAAAACAACGTCTCACCACATAATTTCTTTGTACTGCCCATGGCAAGGCCAATAAACCAGATATGATCCAAGAAGCAATTATTAGCTTAGGAGCTACATGTTTTGTTACTCTAGCTTCCACTCTCAGAGAAGCAGCTGCTAAACGATCATAGGATACCAGCATGACAGCACAAACGCTAGCAATTAGAAGCGACGCTGAAAATAAAGTTATCCCTTATTACCATAATATATCTACATGAGTTCTGTGTTGCGTGATTACGTATCATATCATTGATTGATATTGTAGGATTTAGCCTTTAATCTATATGCTAAGTACCTGTCCAGTCTACAAAATTAATATTGCATGGTGCGATAAAAAATACGACATAAATGGATTTTTCCCTATCTCATGTGAATATTCAGATTTTGGTAACTTCTAACACTATTTGTTAGTACTTTATACACATTCAATAGGTTAAAATAGAATTTCGATTCATTTATCACTTGTGTTCAGACATTTTAGAGGTGGTAGAGCCACGCTGCAATTATTACTGGTTTCAGTATGAATGGGTTGGCTCGCCCGGGGTAGTACCTCCCTCTAGCAAAAAACCTACGTGAAGTAAATAGTACTTACATTTTTGCGTTTCGTTCGGTCAGTGAGAGCGTCAGATAACCCAATTCTCTCTAAGCTCCCCACCTCCCCCTCCCCAAACACAGGGTGTCAACGCACTTGCGACTCTTCTGGTATTACAAATGTCTATGGACGGTGGTGATCACTTGACATCAGGTGAACCACCTGTTAGTTTGCCTCGTATGATATAAAAAAAATTTTGATTATTCATAAGAGAGATAGATTTTCAGTTCAATCATCAATAATCAACAATTTTCAATAATATCAATTTTCTGAATAACAATACACCGTACGTAACTTATGTATGGCAGCACATTTTGAAATCTTTAGTACTTTTAATATAAGCATGTTCTTTTACATAATGAAGATAATTACGGTATTACTGGTTCTCCTCGTGGCGTCGTACGCTTTTATTATTTAATACTAACTTTCGCCTCCCAATTGTATTTCAATTCATAATTTATTACTTCTAGAGGTACATTCATCAACAGCTCCTTAACGAGAAAACTCACCTTGCAAAAACCCTTCAAGACGACATCCGAAATCTTTCAAAACGAAATTCTGATAAAAATCCCTTACCAACATGAACCAAGGGCAAAAGAGCAACATTAATAGATCGATAAGCGCCAGATTACCAATTAGATAGTTACTCGCACTCCAAAGCCACTTGTTCTTGGTGATAATAATAAATATTACAGTGTTGAGAAAAATTCCGAGGACACCGACTACCAGCATTGTCGACGTCTTTATTGCTATTTCTCTGGCTGGTTTTACATGCCATAGTATATTCGGGAAGGGATACTGAGAGGTGTCCAACTGTAAAATAGATTATCAGATTACGTGATAAATTACTATCTGGCACTATATTGTAAGTTGTAAAATAAATCTGCTGTTTAACTATGTCCAAAAAAAATCTGCAAGTTAATGTAATTGTCACAAAATTATAACAAAACACTTTCAATGAAGTCTTTTAAGGGCCAAGTTTCATGAATTCGATACCTAACTCGGTCTTCCCAATACATTTTAGAAAATCTAATGTATGTACGTAAAAACTTAAATAAGCTGGATTTAACAATAGACCGCTATATTATAAAAGCTAGAAACATTGACAAATTGGTCATCCCATATTTCAGTGTTAAGTTTTATAACAAAGTACCAAAGCATCTTACCAATTTGCCAGATGGTAAGGTCAAGCACCATGTCAAGGGGGTTTTAATGTCTAAAGACTATTATAGGGTGGATTAATATGTGAACGATGGTGAAGTTTGGAAAGGACGCCCCTCTCTGTGCATTTGCCAAAAACGAATGTAACTGTCTACTTTTGTAAAAATATGTATGATGAAAAGATAAACTAGATCGAGTTTCTTGCCGGTTTTTCTCGATGACTAGGTTGTTTTTCGAACCGGTGCTAATTTTTACGTTCATAAGCGCGTTCTCAGGGCCTAAATGAATAAAGTTTTTTTTACTGTTTCCCCCTATATAGTCTAAATTAATTTATCATATACTAGCTGATCCCGCGACTTCGCCTGCGTGGAATAGTGACTTTGGGCTAACGTTAACACGCAGCGAAAGCTGTGAAAAGGAGAAAATCCCCGATTTTGAAACCTTCTTCATTGGTGTATCGCTCATATTGGTCTTAGCACGATGATAGCCTATACCCTTCTTCGATAAATGAACTATCTAATTACACTAAAAGGTTTTTTCAAATCGAACCAGTAGTTCTTGATATTAGCGCGTTCAACCAAACAAACTCTTCATCTTTATAATATTATTGGTATAGATACTCGTATTTGTGATAAATATTAGCAAAATACCATCGATAGTGAATTTGTTGCAATGCTAAGACATTTGAAATTATTAAACACAGGAAAACAATGAATAGAATTTACTAAAAGCACTAAGGATAGTTAAGATAAATGCGTTTAATAATAGTTCTACCCTTACATAAATACAAATTGTGCATGCCAAATAACAAAGGCAGATTTTTACATACATCGTATATAAATACATTATTGTAATAATATCACAAATTATTAAATTATCAGACACGAAGTAAATATGTGTCTGTAACCGTATAAAAACAACAACGAAAATTGCCAGATATCGCCTTTGAAATGGCAAATTGAAATAATGTATCGATCGTAACAGGCCTTAATAAAATAATCCTTTCTAGCTTTACCTCTGTACCGGTCATGTTTCATATAAAACTCTTTCTACCAGTTAGTTTAAATTTATTTTTACTCATATTATGGCATTGTCCGAACGTCATTGCCTGAACTTGCCGTTTTTAAGTCAATATTTCTGTTAATCTTGCACTCACGTAATACGTTGCTTTGAAATTGGGATGCCTAATAGTGTTCTTAATAAATAAGGTTTGCATTTAAACTCACACTGTCCAAATAATCGGCACTCCAGTTGGACATCAATTTCGGTTCCGTTTCATAATAATCACTCCCTTTGTCCATTTTAAAACATGGTACACTCTGTTCTCGGTCGCCGTCATATGACTGATGGGATTCGACGCGGTTTCGACGTTTTGCGAACCACTCGAGATAAAACTAACAGTTGCAGTTGTCCATTACCATGAAAGCTTTTTTATCGCGTAAAATAGGAAGCGAGGATGTTTTATTAACACAGTGGATATAATTCACTGACGTTCATAAAATAATATTTTCATAGTCACACAGCTTAGCACATTTGTATTTAAATAATACAGTGGACAATACAGGCATTGCAGCCTGGAACTACAACAATTAAAACGAACAAATAAAATAACTGTGTACTCTTTTGAATATTGAAATCAATTATAGCGTAAATGATTTAAATTTCACAATTTATAAATTAAAATCATTGTCATCAGTCCGGTTTTCACATATATTGGCACTGCGAGAAGTAATTATATACATCTTTATACAGTTTATTACGTCATGAAATATATGATGGGCTGTACAAGCTCAATACAATATATCAATATTACGAGACACAAGCCGCTGTACTACGCGTCGCTAGTCTGCCACTAGCCGCGCAAGCGCTGTACGGTCGGTCACGCTTACTGGCATGTCCTGACAAAAATACCGTTCAACGCCTCTAAAAACGGTTGGCCCGATTTTCACGGAACTTTCAACAACAGATAGCGGACATCATAAAAAGTAATTTAGTCTTTTTTAATTTAAACTAGCTGCTAACCGTAGCTTCGCCTGCAGTACTATCTTCAAAACGGTTAGACCGATCTTCACGAAACTTTCATTGACAGATATTTATTATTATAAAAAGTAATTCAAGCAATTTTAGTTTATAGTAATCGTTAACCGTGCCTTCGCCCGCAGTGCTATCTCCAAAACGGTTAGACCGGTATTCACGAGACTTTTACTGGCGGATAGCTGATTTTAGAAAAAGTGATTTAGGTCATTTTAGTTTATACTAACTCTTAACTGTGACTTCACCCACAGTACTTTCTCCAAAATAGTAAGACCAATTTTCATGGGACTTTCAATGGTAGATAACGAACCTCATAAAAAGTAATTAAATTTATTTTAATTTAGACTACCTGTTAACCATGGCTTTGCTCGCTGCGCTATTACCAAAACAGTTAGACCGATTTTCACGGGACTTTCACTGGTAAATAGCGAACCTTATAAAAAGTAACTGAAGTTATTCTATTTTAGACTGGCTGTTACCCGCGACTTTTTCTTTATGTAAAACGATTTCAACTCGTTCTTTATTTTTAATTAGAGAAATAATTATCATCTTATTGTTTACAATTCGATTATTTATGACTTCAATGAGGTTTTCCTAATAATACCTTAGATTATAAACGTATTACGTAAAGAGTTCCATAACACAATTTCTTGCGGAACAGACAAGCGTTTATTTTTTGTATAGTCACGAAATTTTAATTATAATTGCAATGTATATTAAATATAATGTAAATGTAAATCTTTATAATAATATTTTAAGTTATTGTTTTATTAGTTCCTTATACAGTGTAAGTGAGCACTGAGGTAATTATATTGTGAGTTAAGGTTCCAAATATGTTGCTGATGACAAACCTCATTTGGCATGCTGTTAGTATCTATATGAAATGTACACGTTACATGTTACTGGAAGTGGTGTGCGTGTCGTACTTACAGTTGCTTTTATAAAGCATTTCTATAATTATACATAGTTTCACAATTTTATAATTCTTTAATGCGAATTAAAAAAACGCGAGCGGAGCCGCGGGTACTGTTAGTTTGAAATAAATATAGATGATATAAGTACTAGTTAATTAATATACATGAATTGCTCGTTTAAGTTATGACATCGCAAAAAACTCTTTGGATGCTTTTTTATATTAAAAGTTTTACGCATCTGAATGTCTTATTTAAAAAAACTTAAGTATTTATATATTTGAGAATCGCATTTTAATAAAAGTGCGTATCAGTTCCAATTCTCTCTTCGCTGAATAAGGGTTGCTAGAAGATATAGTTCCAGAGCAGCTGTTACTCAAGATATATTTTATTCTATTTATTTATACTCCATCGTTTCGTTTTAAAACGTTTCTACCTTCTCGGTGCAACCTATTTAGACGAACCTATCATCCAGATATGTTAACAGACTTTGGAATCTGATCTAAGAATCATTGGTGTGACTTATTAATGAAATGGCGAAAAGTGTCTCAAATAGCTTGTGAACCACGAATACCCTTGAAAACCAAGGGGGAGGCGTATAAAAGATTATGAGACCAGTCATTCTGTGTGGATCTGTCGGATGGATGAAAGAGCGGATGATAGAAGATGATATGTTGCAGAGATGCAAACGTTAAGGTGGATGTGTGGCGAAACTAGAATGATTATATTAGAGGAAGTTTGAAAATAACACCAGTAGCAGAGAAGCTGAGGAGTAACTGGTTAATAAGGTATGGACATGTCATGAGGAGAGATGAAAGTCATGTAACTAGTATTGAATGAATATGAAAGTGGGTGGATATAGTAGGAGTAGAGGAAGACCGAAAAAAGTTGCCAACCCTATTGAGGTGGGATAAGTGTGAGAACTGAGATATTGATAGGTGGTAGAGTCACGCTGAAGCTATAACTGGTTTCAGAATGAATGGGTCGGTTCGCTCGGGGTGCTACCACACTCTCACAGAAAACAGACGTGAAGTAACAGTGCTTGCATTGTTGTGTTTCGTTTGGTTAGTGCGAGCGCCGGCGGCCTGCCTTCTCTCCTCACCCGTCTCCCCGCCGTCCTCTCAAAATACAGGCTGGCAACGCACTCGCGTCTCATCTGGTGTTGCTAATGTCTATGGAAGGCGGTAATTACTTAACATACGGTGACCCACCTGTCCGTTTTCTTGCTATGATATAAAAAAAAATGATGAGAATATGATGACGATTTATTAATTACAACCTACAGTTTAACATATAATTATGGTCACAATACAAATTAAACGTGGATGATTGATAGTATCAAAATAGTGGATATCAAATCGCTGAATGTTCCGTTATTGTGATTTTAGATATGAAAAAACAATATATGTATGAAGTTATTTCAATTATTAACGCTAACACTATTAATTTATACATTGATAGCTATAAGAGAGTCATTTTTGTATATTTGTCTGTGTGTTTCGTTAGTTATCTTAAACTAAGCAACGAATACGGTTTCCATTATCGTTTGGTGAATATCTTCCAAAGGTTATTGTGTCTACCACATGTAAGAACAAAAAGGAGAGCCGATATATTCTGATGAAGTCATAATTAGTTTTTGGACGCTTACACAGATACCGTTGGCTAAATCTTAGGATGTACATAAAAATAATGTTTTACTATATTGCATATATTATATTAAAAATGCCTACAGAAAAATCCTGGATGTATATATAGTACCTACATTGTAACAATAACTAACAGTACATTTTATATTTTCTTTACTATTAAAAATAATTGTTTATTTCAAAAGCTATTTCGATGAAAATAGTATAATTCCTTTACAAACAAGCACTTTATTCAGATTTTAAATTCAATGTAGACCAAAACTATTCTTTACAATATATCATTCCAATGAATATCTTAGAAGATATCACAGATATAAAATTACGAGCAACAAAAATAAACGTTTGTATGAAGATACGAACATTCTATGACTTTGATGAATTGTAGATATATAGATGCGATAATAAATGGATCTAAATCCTTTAGGTACTATAGTGATACTGTAGTATATTGCATACATGCGAAATCCGGGCAAGTCGCTAATAATAGGAAGATATATATTAAACTTGCGGACCCGGCTGACGTCGTCCTGCCTTGATAATATTAAAATCCTAAAAGTCGACAGCAGCGCTAGTTCCCGAGTCCAATTGAATCTAAAACATTCTTAAAATCACGTGACCACACAAAAAATTTCATCAAAATTTCTTCAGCCGTTAAGAAGGAGTTCAGTCACACACACACAGGGATAGAAGAATTATATACCTATATAAAGATATCATATTAAATTAAAGCGTTTCATATCTGGTTGGGGAAATTTTCAAAAGGACTGATCCGATTTTACCGACAGATAGAGGACTCTTCGTAAATTTTTTTCATAAATCGCAATATTCACTCTAAAAGTTCGTCGCTATTTGTGTGACAAATATAAATTTTACTTTTGATTTTTGTTAATTTTATATTTTTAATATATCTGTATGCTCACAAATTGTTTGGTTGTATAAAACGAGCTATACTAAATATGAAGTCGTAGTCCTGGGCAGCTGTTAAGGTCTAAATATGACTGACTATAACTAAATATGAATAACGAAATATGAAGTCCAATAGATGTTTGAGATATCAATTACTTTAAACATAATCCTCGATAATAAGGATAACAAAACATCTGGATCTCTTGAATATTAATGAGTATATTCTATTACGCTCTGATATTTTGTTTTTACAACCTAAAATTGCGTACAATTATCGGCGCCCCTATCGGAAATGTCGGACGCGCGATACAGTGACACAAAATCTTACATCACTGCGACAACATTACACATATCACCTCCACACACGTGCACGCATACACGCTTACACATGCAAGTGGAAGGGTTTTATTTTTTCCCTTATGAAACTGAAATAGTTTAGAATATTATCCGATACAAAATATATATAAGGGTTGTTGAGGTATGTATGCTTGGTACACATATATGTTTCAACAACTCATATATGTATGAATAGTTAGCTTAGCTTAGGTTAGCTCAGATAGGTCGCGAATTGCATGTATCAGGCAACAGCCAAAGCCGAGGTGTGCCGCGCACCCTTGAGCTAGTTGTCAAAATAAAATCGGCTGAGTGCCTTAAGCGCTCGCCTTAGTTGTCCGGTGAAGCTGTTAAGACCTTACTGGGTAAATAGCGTAGTCAGTTAAAAAAAAAATTATCATTAAATTAATAAATTATCAAGGCTAATATTAAAGATTCTTATAAAAGTGCTGACTAATTTATAGGTATAGTTATTACATAATAATTCAACTTAAAGCTTTAGTGATATTGATACTTAAAATATTTAAAAACCAATATTATTTTATGAACATGTTTGTTGAAACATTGGATATAAAAAATATTTATGAAAAATATATATACTAAAAAATGGTACATTTTAAATGTGTAAAGCGCCATCTCTGAATTAATGGTATCATTAAGGAGTACAGACTGTTATAAATTATTAGGACTACAATCTACTATTTTATAATTTAGTACATGTTTTATCTATAAGATGTCGCTGTTTTAAATTATTTATTGCAAATAATGATTAGTAATTTTATATTTTAGAAAGTATACACATGAAAAATATTTACGATATAATGTAATTTATTAATGAAATGTGATTTATTAAATGCCATTCCTTTCGGCTCAACGCCCAAATACACGATATCTCGAATTTATTAGACATTGAAACTCGAAGAAAATGATGTTTCCTTGCGAGGTATTAATAACACAAAAAGGAGACTCCGTAAGTTGTAGGTAGCAAAATAAAATGGCGCAAATATAATAACATAGCAATCAACTCCAAAAATAATGTTCGGAGCTTCTTATCTATTGTTTGTCTTTTCTTTTTTTATGTCATAGCAGGCAAACGAACAGGCGGATCACCTGATGTTAAGTGATCACCACCGTCCATAGACACTTGCAACACCAAGGGAGTTGCAAGTGCGTTGCCGCCTTGTGTTTGGGGAAGGGGGAGGGGAGGGGAGGTGGGTTATCCGGTGCTCTCACTGACCGAACGAAACGCAACAATACAAGCACTGTTACTTCACGTCGCGTCGGTTCTCTGCGAGACTGTGGTAGGACCCCGGGCGAGCCGACGCATTCATGCTGAAACCAGTAATAGTTTCAGCGTAGTTCTACCACTTAGGAAAATATTAAAATTTTAAATATTTCCCTTAACATTCCAGTTATAGAGATTCTACTGTACCACTTGTCCAAATATAATATAGTATGCTATTCCAGAAAGAGAAAGAAAGAAAGAGAATAGAAAGAGAATACATATGTAAGATTGTATAGGAAATGAATTTAGGAGGACTGTATCCACCACTCACCCACGCACTAGGAGATCCTCTTCTTCGGGGTACCCCGGCTTGGTTCGTGGCTTAGGTCGCTGGTTTGTTAATAGTAGGACACAAAGTCTACACTGGCACTTGGTTTCTTTTAATGGTTTGTTAGATATCTGCACCGGTTTTGCAATGTTTATTAGCGCATATAACTCAGAGCGGTTTTGTATGTTGCTAGATTCAAAGGTAAAGTGTGTTGCCTTAGAGAGCAGCACTTGCGAACGTTTTAAAGGTGCGTTCATGAAAACTAGTGGACAGATACATTCCTTTTAAAAGATAAAGTAATATGAAAATAAAAAGATTTGTGCTAACATATAAATTATTACAGATAACAAAAGTACGGAACAAAGATATTTGCGTATAAATGATATTATTATAAAAATATCTGTACCCGTGGATTTGTACTCATTTATTACACTAAAATATTGTTGTCTCATAAATCAATCAAAATTCATATTTCTTTAAAGCATTATTGACAGTTATTAAAAGGTAAGAGTTTTCATATGAGATACACTTCGTGTATACAGAATTTAAAATTCAGTCTATATGTTTAGAATATTCAATTATAACAGACACACAGACAAAAAAAAGTGTGTATGTACTTATGTACACGCGTTAGAAGTTATACCTTCTTTGGCGTAACCAGATAAAAATCTTTTCAAATTTTTTATCTATCGCCTTACTTTACGTTTGTAGAAAAAACGACACTAACAATAGAAAAAAAGCTATTTAATACATTGAAAGTTTTAATACAAAGAAATACAAACAACAAATACAAAGAAACAAAATGTTGACTATTTTGTTGTTGACTATTGCGCGCGCATTTAAAAATTTACTCTCATCATTTTTCCCTAACGCGCCAAAAGAAGTATAACTTCAAAAACATATATGCAATTCACATGCGGTAGATATCAAACCTTAATAAATAATAGTTTAAAAAATCTAAAAAACACGCTTTCATAAAAAATCCGTCTAAAAAAACAGAAAATAAAATTTAATAAATTTGGATTAAGAATAGTGTAAATTAGAAATAAATGTATATTTACATTATTCTTAATCCAGATTTATTAAATTTTATTTATTTTATTTTAGATGGATTTTTTATGAAAGCGTGTTTTTTTAAACTATTATTTATTTTTCATTTTTTAGTAAATATTTTTTAACTTTTTTTTTCGGATTATTGCATTGTCATCGACCTTTGACAGGTGTGCAAAGTTTGAATTAAATCTGATCGTTCAAAGTAGGACAAAATCGAGCTCAAAGGGGTCGGTTACATACATACATACAGGTGAAGCTACTAATAATAATAAAAAAAAGCGTGATAAAAAATGATATTTTTTTTTTTTCGAACTGACTAAACGCTGTTAGTCTGACGGGCCTCCATAGCTTCACCGGGCTTTTAGAGCGAGCGCTTAAGTCACTCAGCTGAATAGCAAGAAGCTCAAGGGTGCCAGAGTGGCCGACGGCTTCGGCTGGTGCCTTGGATATAATGCAAATCGAACTAAAACTAACCATCTGAGCTAAATTAACCATACATGTATACCTTAGTGAGACAGATATGCATACCTTCATATATTGTGTATCGCACTAAAGCGTAGATGTATCGCCTAAGACTGACTAACCAGATAGGAAAAAGGGTCCCTTACAGGACCTGTGTATTAACCGTGTGAGTGTGCACGTGTGTGGAGTGCAGTGTGGTGTGTGCAGGAAACTAGTGAATCCTGTCCGGGGGATCAAACCTAGGCCTGAGATGCTGCCGAGGGAGGAAGCGGCGGGCGTATTAAAAAAATTACATACAGTTCTATCTAAATAAACTATACACCACGCTACTTATGAGACCTTTTCTCGAGGCTTCGTAATACGCAAACGCACACACTCGTACATACAAACAAATATACACCCGTACAACGCTCGGATCAGACCAATTATTAAGTATTTAGTGCGAAATACAATGAGGAAACTGCGAATATAAGAAACACTATACAATGTATTCTATCTCATTCTCTCTCACGTTAAACCCCATAGATGTATATGTTTGTCTCTTTTTAGTATTGCTTTTTCGTTTCATCGAATTTCAAATCATAACGAGACTAAAGAAGTTATCACGTTATAAAAATTGTAATATCATATTCGTTCTTTTGTTTATAATTTAAAATTAAATCATCTAAATGTCTACAAACAATAATAATCCAAGAATAATTTCTCGCACGTCGAGTAGGAAACGCTAATTTATCTGTATATTATTACGTACACAAATTAACACGTGACTAATGACTACATACACTTGGAAATTGCTAGAAATACGAAGAAAGAACTAAAAGTCAACCGTGTTTGCAATTACGGATGATTTTCGCATGGAGCTATGAAAATTGAATTTAGTTTAGAGTAGGCATGTCTATAGTATTACAAAATTGTTATTATTTATTAAAAATCTAACTAGTAAAAATATTAAAAAAGTTATACATTTTGTAAATATAACTTATATGACCCACCTGTTCGTTTGCCTCCTATGACACAATATAAAATAAATAATAAAAAAGGTCCGTCGCTGTGCAGTATTACCAAAAAACTATTGGATACATATCCATTTTTTTAGTCGTATTTCTTAGACTTAAACATTGTCTTTCAGCTTTTTATTTGTAGTCCATAGAGTAAATAATCATTACAGAGTATAAAACAAAGTCCCCTACCGCGTCTGTCTGTCTGTCTGTTCGCGATAAACTCAAAAACTAATGAACGGATTTTCAAGCGGTTTTCACCAGTAGATAAAGTGATTCATGGGGAACGTTTTGGTATATAATTTGTCAAGGATTTTTTTTATAACCATGGCGGGGCAACTTCTGCCGGGCCTGCTAGTGTGTTATAAAGAATAAACGTACCGTATCTTTTTTATAGTGTTTTTCTCGTAAATTCAACATCGTACAATGAATAAATAAAACGATTGTTCAACTAGCAACACCTCAGTTTCGAACCGATGCAACTTTCCTATTAATTTGAGTTTATCATAAGATTGGACACTTCATTTGGGATTTTCTTGTTTACATAAAATGCCCAACCTGAGTAATATAATTAATGGTATAATAATTACTATTATATGAGCCAAAACTGTTACGCAAATGACTCATTATTTTGAATACTGCATGTCTTCTATAAATCTATATATATATAATAACAATGTAAACCTGACATGTTTGTAATTTATCGATTTTCGTGAAAAAAATTGTGGCAGGTGTCTAGCTAGGAATTAGTAATAAAATACATTTCAGCTATTTATAGAAATGTCTGTATGTTTGTATGGACATGAATCACTGCTAAAGTACTGGGTTAACAATAAAACCTCAATTATAAAGCATATCCTCGAGTGTAACTTAGTTTTTGTTTCATTAAAATCGGTCCACTCTATCAAAAGTTATTATAATTTAAATGACGGCACGAGGTAAGTACGGAAGAGTAGGTAATCTATACTGATATCATAGTTGGAGGGTTTGTTCGGTTGACCGTGCTAATCTCAGGAATGAAGAATGTTTCAAAATCGTCTTGTTTTCCTTTTGAGAGCTTCCGCTGTGTTAGTTAGCACAAAGTAACTATTCTATGCGGACGAAGTCGCGGGCAGAGGCTTGTATAATTATAAAAATGTTTACTGTGATTTATTATTGTCTTGCCTCTAGCCTCTAACTTGTCTCTATGTCTTTTTAAGATTTACACTTCTGTGTATCTCATAGGATTTAATCAGCATTAGTAATGTAATTGTCCAAAGTATTTTTACAACTTGATAACGCAGCGAAATATAACGTTTTACTAAAATACTACATAGTAGCGGGCCCGGCGGACGTTGTCCTGGCTTGATAATAAAAAAAATCCTAAAAGTCAACCACAGGGCCTCCTACCGTGTCCAATTGGATCCACTGGAACACGCACACAAAATTTCATCAAAATCGGTCCAGCCGTTGAGGTGGGGTTCAGTGATATACACACGTACAGAAGAAATTGATACATAATGATGTACATATATACCTTCACGAAGAAACTGTCAAAATATTATTGAAAACTGTATTAAATTTCTTAGCATATATTAGAAGTAAGGGAATTGATACGGACGCTTATAGACTATCGAAAGCTTTAAAATAATGAAATTCGTGAGTATTTTTTATTGTTAAACATTGTTCAAAACGTTGTTTGTATTTTTGCTCATGCGATTCATGTTCTGTTGTAGAGCATAAACCAAAAGCAATCATTTTAAAAACCAGACTAGGCCCCCCTCGGCAGCAGCTCAAGCCTAGGTCCGTTCCCTCGGCGTGGATCCCTTGAGTACGTTGCTCGCGCGATACAGTGACACAAAATCTTACATCACTGCGACAACATTACACATATCACCTCCACACACGTGCACGCATACACGCTTACACACATGTGTAAGGTGGAAGGGTTTTATTTTTTCCCCTTATCAAACTGAAATAGTTTAGAATATTATCCGATACCAAATATATATAAGGGTTGTTGAGGTATGTATGCTTGGTACACATATATGTTTCAACAACTCATATATGTATGAATAGTTAGCTTAGCTTAGGTTAGCTTACATAGGTTGCGAATTGCATGTATCAGGCAACAGCCAAAGCCGAGGTGTGCCGCGCACCCTTGAGCTAGTTCTCAAAATAAAATCGGCTGAGTGCCTTAAGCGCTCGACTTAGTAGCCCGGTGAAGCTGTTAAGACCTTGCTTGGTCAATAGCGTAATCAGTTCGAAAGAAAAAAAAAACATTTTAAATGAATTTTGAGCCCATTCAAAAAGAGACTTTGCAGCTGTGATGTGCTTGTTATTATCGCGTTGAACACTAACACGATACGCTTGTCTTTTCACGCTTCCCCCCAATCCTCCTTCCTCACGCTTCTTCCGAT